>VICI01003917.1:0-12061 GCA_019593645.1 Akabosia matsudoensis
CAAACTTTTAAATTGATCTCTTTAAATTAAACTCTCCTTCGTGACTTCTTCAAACTAGATCTCAAAACGAAACTGAATTAACAAGTCGTCTCACTCGTCGTCTTTCAAACTAAAACTTTTTCCTCTAGCTCTTGTCGTTTTCTTACCAACAACTAACAACGTGTTTTATCCAGACTAGACTCCTTCACTGACTGAATGACTGCTCTCAACTCTCGTCGTGGTACTGGTGGTTGGTTTCTGGTTCCAAACGTAATCAACAAGCCGACGAAGAAGAAAAATCATAAAAAATGCAAACGCCGGCGAGAAAATGGAAAAGCGATAAAAAAATATTTCCTAACAAACACGAAAAACAAGCAAGCTTTAGCTTGCTTAGCTGAGAATTAAGTAAAATGAAATACAAAAACGACTGGCGTTATTTGCGTTTTTTTTTTCGTTTTTGCGAATGAGTTGCGTAGCCGATAGCCAGAAAAACCCGCGCTTTTCACTTTTGTCCTTGCTTTTGGATTTTGTAACGAACGAAATAATGTGGAAAAGAAGTGCAAAGAAAAACGTAAAACGAGCGAAAAGGTCCGACAAACGCCCTTCCATTACTCCGTGTTAATTTTCGAAAGAAAAGTAAACAATGAAAACAAAAGAGAAAATTAATGAAAATATTGCAGCCAAAAGTCCAGCTTTAATTTTAATAATTTTTTTTCTTTATTGAATTGTTTTTTCTTAATGCAACATCATGTCCTGACGCGCTTCTTGTTATTGTTTGGAAAAAGAAAAAAAAAACTGGAGAAAATTGTCTTCATCTGTTTACTTTTACTTTTTTTCGTGATTATTATTTTTTTAATGTCAATGTCATGTCATCGATATCATGTAATACATACCAGCGCATTACTAAATATATACTGTGCGTCAAAAGAAAGAATGATTTGTCTTCAACAAGTACATATCTTTAGTTCCCTATGTGCTACTCACAGTTTGTTAATTAACTTGACTTTTTTTGTATTATACTTGGAGCTATTTGCATTTTTTTCTGTTGCCGACTACACATGAAAAGTCGTTAACAAAAAAGGAAAAGGAAAGGAATTTAAGAACAATTTTTTTTTGCTAGGATGATTGACGGGCTTCAGTTCGTCCAACTTCCAAGCTTGTACGTTGGTCGGCGGCAGGATAACCATAACCATTGCCATACCAACCGGGGCTAAAAAAATATGAAGATAGTCAAACCAATGATGAATGTGTACTGAAGGATCTCTTTCAGTTTTCTTTTACACGTGAACAGGTTAAAAATTGAAAGGAATTAAGGGACTTGATTTGGTTTTCAAGAAGCCAAGGTATTCAAATCAGAGTGACAGAAAAGTTTCTAAAAAAAACTTGCGAAGAAAAATTGGCTAGATAATTTTTTTCTAATTTTGCATAAGAAGTTGGCTAGGGATTAATTTGTAAGTGTGAGTGGTAGAAATGTGGTTATCAGTATCATTTAGGTGTTTGATTTGGCAGTAGGTTTTGTTTTACTTGACAACAACTGTAACTGTTCTATGCACAACCGTTTTTTTTTCTTTTTTGCAATCCTCAATTAATTTTTATGTACTGAATCATTAAGAACTTAAAACTAAATACAAAAAAAATGAAGAGATGGATTTTGTATGAGGTAATCTTTTTGTGGATTTGTTTTTTTCTATTTTGTGTCTGGTATGTGTCGCTATCAGTCTATTCAGCTATTAAATTATCATGTTTCATTGAGTTCCCTGGCCAACCGCATAGCGAAGAAAGTAAAACGGATTTAAATCTGAAAAACCAAGGAAAAAAATACTGACCATTGGGAAACTCTCGTATTGCACATCACCTTTACATTCATATCTATTCAAATGACAGTTTTACATACGCTGATTCATGTCAACAGTATCACAATCGACTAATTTACTTTTTTTTAACTTTTACAAAACTATGAAAAGAATACTGAGACGGGGATTCGTTTTTTTTCTTTTTACCAAAACTGTTCTAGACAAAAAAAAGAGTTAGGAATAATTGCTTGACTTTTTTCGGTTAATGTTTTAGGAGAGTTTTAATTTCGTCTTGATGACTTATTAAATCTTGCACGTTCCCGGGAACAGCCCTGTATTCGGTGAAGGTTCCTTTACAAGATGGCGGATTTCCTGGAATTTCGGGTTCTCCTTGTCGCCTAGCATTTTGAAGATTACCGTTTCACTTGTCGTTACGAAACATCCAATTTGGCGAAGTCGCTAAAATGAAGTCAGAGAAAAGTAAATAGAGAATAAAAAAGGATATCAGAATGCGTTAGATACGTTAGTTTAAATACGAAGAGTACAGATTTAGGACAATTAATTACCTCAATGGCTAACAGTCGATCGGCATGATTTCGAGACGTACTCGCGTCCGCAATTATATGCACTTTGAGGTTTCTTGAGAGAAGTTCTATTGCTGTTTGTTCTACGCATATGTGCGTCTAAAATCAAAACAATACTTCCGGTTTAAAGTTTGATTATCATTTGCCATTGATATTGTAGTTCTGGAGCAGTACCTCAATTCCAAAGAGAACAATACTTTCGAGAACGCCATCGCAGAGTGTATGAAGTAGTCTATCAACTTCCGGAACAATCATGCTAAATCTTGTCTTAGGAACTATGAGGACAGCCTTACTCACGTCAATGTCAGCAACTGTCTTCCCTAATTGTCGGGGGTACTGCTCGGTCACAATCAAGGGGATTCCAAGCACTTTGGAAACTTCCACCTGTCAAAACATCAAAAAAAGATTTATATGAAAAAAAAGAAAAAGAGCTTCTCGTTTTAATTTCAAGATGAGGAGTTTGCGAATTATGATTAGGGTACTTTTTGTACATAAAGTTAGGGCAATGCGAGTTTAAGAATGAAAAAAAAAACTGGAATGCGGCACATCATTAATTGCACAAGCTCACAATTCATGACCTGAAGCGACTTCTATTGAAACAAAAATTTAGGTTGTGAACGAGCGTAAAAGTAATTACCATAACGGATTTCACAAGGCGCCATCACAAGTAACTGTTTTGCATGTTTTTTTAATGAGTAGGCATCTTGCTCTCATTTTGCCATTCTTTCTTTAAGAGCGAAAAACCAAAGTGCACGGAATACGATTAATTTTTATGCAAAATAAATTACTACATATTCACTGGTTTGACCTCTGAAAATTGTTTTAAAAAAAGATTCGCTTGATTTTACATAGTGTTCCCATGAAGACATTTTGTATGTGAAAGACAAACGAGAACCCAACTTGTTGAGAATACCGAAACACATCATTTAGGTGATTTATTATATCCTACACTTTTTTGTGTATACTTTAGTTGATGACTTAATAATTATTAGTTGTTTGCCTGACAACTTAATGAGGTTATATGAAATGCAAAAACTTCAAATCAACTGAACACATAAACTGGAAAATTATCTTGAGACTTTTTTTTTAAACAACAACTGCTAAACAGAAACACCATTGTATGCATGCAAGCTTTATCCTTGTACTATTTGTCCGTACCTTAACTTCCAGCAACCCTGTCATAATTCTGTTTAGTTAAGAAAGTTCAATTCGACTTGAAAATCAGGTCAAGGTCTGGTAAGCTGTCCCCAAGTTTTAAAAAAAGTTTCCGAATGAAATTCATGTGTAATTTTGTCATGTGCGACGTGTTTTCGCGAAACCTCTAAAAGAATTGACTCTTGAAGGATGGGCGTTACGTATAATGTGTAATCTATCTTTAAAGCTGCCTTAGGGCATGCAGTTGTCAAGGCTGCCTGGTTTTTCGGGCAACGACAACTTGTGATGAAAGTATCAAAATTGAGAATGTTCCAAAGCACTTTTTTTCTCTTGAATGCAACTTTTATACTTCATGCACTACTCCCTACCATTTAATTGTTTCGCCCCCGGGGGTTCTGGGAGGTGATAATCGAACTCAGTTAGGTTCTAATGTTGCAAAATGGATCTTCAGAGAGGCACAACTTTGGTAGCGCAGATAACCAGAAAAACAAAGGACCCACAACACTCCATAAAAAAAGTCGTCATGGCGCTTTTAATTTGTGTTGACTTCGTCGATGCCAACGTATATCGGCCAAAGCATAGGTAGACCGACAGAAAACTGAACAAGTCACTACTACTCTCAGAACATAGCTCAGCTATACAATAGAAAATAATGTAGTGTGCTTAATCACAATTCATCATCTTTGCTGGTGTTTTCATGCAAGATTGCCCTTAATTAGGCCAGCCAGGACGTGAACGTGTTGTATTTGATCGCGCGATAAACACGTAATGAGAACAGATTAAACTCATTTTAGTTTGAACTAAAACTTATAATATGACTTTTAAAAGAGGTCGACTTGCTGCCCGAAATCGTTTTTGTATGTTTTAATTTCATAAATCAGTGCTTATGCGTGACACATTAAAAAATTGTTTAAACAAAAAAAAGCAGCCAACAGTCTTAACGTATATTATTGCTCGGTACGCATTCCAGGTTGCGTGTGAGACTGTATTTTTCCGGAGGCTCAAGAAAGTTGCACGTTCCCACATGGAAGTGCACAATTTATTAAACGGTAATGATGAAATTACAGTGATTATCAAATATGAACCATGGCTATTGAAAGATTGGAACTTTCCTTTACGTTTAAATAAATCACTATGATTTTCTCCTCGCGACTCAGCCCATTTCCAGGAATTGTGACTGTCCCTAGGAAAAGGGGACATTTCGTATAAAAGAAGAAACAAGAAAACCTACTCTACATTCGTGTTTCTCTGACAAATATATGCCAAAGCATATAAGTGTAAAAGTAGCAAGAAACTAATATTCTGCTACTTTTACATTTTCGTTTTGGCATATTTGTCAGAGAAACACGAATGCAGAGTATGTTTTCTTTTTTTATACGACATATCCCCTTTTCCTAGGGACATTCACAATTTATTTAATAGATATAAAAATGTAAAAGTAGCAGCTTGTAACGTGACAGGTATTAGTAAGTTTTTTTAAAAAAGTATATCAATTATTTTCTCTTACCATTTTTCTGGCAACAATCACAACCTCGTCAAAGTGAAGCATGGCAGGTCGAAATTTCTCTTGCATGTCGCACATGAAAAAGGCTGTACGGCTGGCATTGAGCAATCCTAAATCTTTGAGTGGAGGTGCCATATCTAAAACTGATCCTTTCAAAGCTGTGTAAAAATGAGTTATTTTCCCCCGAGCAGCAGAACTTAGTTAACTAGATATTGCCTTTGGTGAATGAACAAATTTTCTTTTTCAGGAAGAAAAATGTGCGTCTTCTTTTCTTTTCCTTATTGCAGGCTAAGCTAGCTTAGAAAAATCACAGATTTTTTGAGTGTTGAGGCAAATGAGATTTATGTTGTCTTCGTTTCGGTGTCCATTCCTCCACGCCTGCAACGCAAAAAATAGTATCGATAAACCTCTTAGATTGCAGTTAGACTTAAATCCAACTTCGGAAGAAAGTTTTCTGCGACTGGTTCTGCTGGAGGAAGCAATGTGTGTAACAAACTAGTTTGTGTATCTTTCGTAAATGTGCCAGAATAATAGAAATATACATTTATACTGGAATGGAAGAAGTATTTCTTTTGCGAAGGAAACAACTAAAGGATGAATGTACCGGGTTACCTGGACATTCAAACTGCGGCGTTTTTTGTCGAGTTTGATTTTGACTCAGAACAATATCACTGTATTGAAGTCGTTTTCACTTTAGCTATTGTAACCTGGGAAATTTTTAATTGTTTGCTTCAATAACACGTACCGAGAAAGACAATATGGGCTTTTCCATTCCATTTGTATGTATATTTCTATGGCAAAATATATACTAAGGTCTATTTAGCAAAACAATGCAATTAGGATAAGTTTCAATTTGTGTCTTTGCCCATTTGCTTATTTGATTAAATTTTATGATTTTCTCCTTTCTCTGCAGGCTACTTCTCCCAAAGTGGTATCAGAGAATGAGCAAATTTGGCTAAGAGTATTTCTTTATTTATTGATGGCTAATTTTGGCACAAAGTGGCACTAAAACGAACAAAACGAGAAGGTAAATTGGCGAGCGAAAGAGAGAAACAGCGTTGTAAAAACGATCCCACAGATCATGGTCTTGTTTGTTTCGGACAAGAAATTGTTATTGGTATAAATGTTCTTGGATAAGCCTTTATTTGCGACGCTTTACCTTAAACCTACTTAACGACCAATACAGGAAAAAAAGACGACGCTTTCTCCAGAAAAGTCTCTGTTATATTGTAAGTTTCTGTAAATAAACAGAAATTGGTTTCTTTCCACTGCGTATTAATGAAAACGCCTCATTTCGGACTTTAATGTGTACAGATTTGTTTGAATGATGATGCGAATTCGATACTCCAGCTTACCTTAGTCTCGGCGATAACCCCCTTGATAAAAAAGTAGTTCCTTTTTTCCTTTGGGCAAGAAATACACAGAATGAGTCACCGCGGGACTACTACCTCTCGGGAGAATGAGAGAGAGCGGAAAATGAATAAGCTGTGAGGAAATTTGATTGAGTTATTAGTACTACATCGAACATGTGTTTACAGACTGTTAAATAATATATATCGATCCTATAAAAAAACAAAAGAAATGTTCAACTATATGTGTACAGCTTCCGGAGCGAGAAAAATAAAGCATGCAATAAAAATGGTCTTTTAACGAGTGAAAGTACGCGTATAAAGTCTAACATGTACAGATACAACGGGCTTGTTTCTACTAAGTCTCACTGGAGCTGGATTTACACAGCAAATGTATTTTCTTGTACAAGATTTCTCGCTTGCGATCAGCTTGACTAGAAGCAGCAGGAAAAAAAGTGTTTATAGAGAATTCTAGAGATAGTTCATGGGAGAGAAAGTCGATTCACACGGCTCAAATGGACGAGGGTACACAACATTCCAGGAGTTGTTTTGTATTTTCTCTTTTCCCTTTGACTGTTCTAAGTCAGGCGTGGATATGCAAATTGTTTTTATATACTGATTTCCTTGTCATATAGACATACCATCATCACAATCTAATGTTGCAGTTTAATGTACAAGGACGGGAATACCGTAAATACTCTAAACATCGCCGGGGTCGAGAGTGAAATTTGAAATTTCGCCGGGTCTCTAGATGACTCAACGCTTGAAAGAAGTGGGAGACACACAACCGAGACACGAGATGGGACACGTTTAGCAAAGAGTATCGAGAAAGAGCAAGTCATTAAGGGCGAAATTGTCATTTAAATTGACAACAAAAACTGAATTGTAGGTTTTTAGTAAATATTCGCACAGATTAAAACAAATCAAAACCGAAATGTTAATTTCACTGGGTCTATATATATCGCCGGGGCTATCTTTAGAGGATTTACGCTAAACAATAATGAACTATTTTATATTAACCCGTACATGAAAATCTATAGTAGAATAGATTGATTAATGACGGGACGCATATGGATTGTACTTTCTTTGTTATTTAATGTTGTAAATAGCTTTGGGTGATAAAGCGAAAAAGAAATAAACGCGTGATAAAAATGTGATATTTTCTTTTCATCTTGACTTGAATGGAGTGCAGCATAGAGCGACACCGGCATTGATTGGTCAGTAGGAATGAATGCTGAGACATTATATGGAATTGTTTAACGAGACAGCGAATCTAGGGAAATCTGGAAAAGACGTACAGAACACAACATGATACTGTGTACTGATGCCCCCTAAGCCACATCACGTCCTTGATTTTCTTGCCTTGCAGCTTCGTGAACGCAGAATGTATCATTTCTTGAAACACGTACTCCAAGGAATTTTTTTAGCAAAAATGGATTTTTTTCAGTGTGGAGGAGGAAAAAACTTCGAGAAGGAAGTGTTTCCTATTCCTCAACACGTAACAAGATTGTGTAAAAAATTTTAAGTAGTTCAGTATGTACCAAAATGCGATTTTTTTATGGCTGCTGCAGCGATTCTGTGAAATAGGTGCACATTATTTTTTCCTGCAGCAACCAAGATCCTTTTGAAGAACACGCAAAGAAGAGGATGTATCATGAGAGANTTTTTTTATGGCTGCTGCAGCGATTCTGTGAAATAGGTGCACATTATTTTTTCCTGCAGCAACCAAGATCCTTTTGAAGAACACGCAAAGAAGAGGATGTATCATGAGAGACTCCAGAAAAGAATGTTGGCTGTAGTGTTCCAAGGTAAAAGCATACATATAGCCTATTTTATTGGTTCTTTTGTAAACATAGGAATGAAAAACTTCAATTTGGAATAAAATTCGGCAAAAAAAATTGGAGAAAAAAACATCATGTTGTGAACATTAAAGTTGTTTCACACGCAGAATACCAAATTATATTTTATTATGATATTTTCGTGAAGCAAACGGGTGGACTGTACAAGTCAAAATTTACCTGAAATTGGCTTTAGTTGCTTATTCGTTAAAAGAGCTGATATTTTTTACGCATTAATGACTCAGACTTAATTGATTAAGTTTAATATCAAGGCTAACAACTAAAGGTTCTTTTCCTTCCAAAATCTGTAAATTTTTGGCAAAAAAGAGAAGAAAAAAGTCACTAAAATGTATTTACAAAGTGGTTCCGAAATAGTGCTATCCCCTACCGCCAGAGATTCCTCCATGTTCTTTTCCAGCATTGGAGCTAAGGAAATTTGTACTTGACAGGTGAAAGTTGTGTGGAGTCTGTTTGAGTCGGGAGAATAGGACTTTTGTTGTCACTAACATCCAGGGAAAGAAAAGGTGACAGTTTATTGTACCATGCAGAGAAATCTTTGTCATGTACACACCAGGATGGAATCGTCTTTTTAAAAACATTTAATATGAGTTTCTCCCATCTTTTGAAATGCTAAAAAAATTCAGTTGAGTGTTGGACTACAACTAAACTGACAAGCCAGAAACCTTTGTTTTGTGTCAAGCTCGAAAATATAATTCCCAAGAATAATAATGACGACCTTAATTTGCATTCGTTTTCTGAAAAAAAATGTGTTTCGCTTTTTTAAGATTTAAGGCATTTTTTTTGTTGGGAGAAACTGGCCATATTTTTAGGTTTTGCTCCTCCCTTCTATTAATAGTAAAGTACAATGGCAAATGTGGAAGTCACAAGTAAATCCAAATCTGCGTAGATTTCCCTCAAGCTCTGTAGAGATATAATAAATTTTTCTTCAGTTACGATATTTTATCTCTTGCTCTTCTTTTGCTGTTTACATTTTAACTAGAGATTGTAGAGATGTGTCACACACAAAATAATATTGTTGTGCTCT
Source organism: Akabosia matsudoensis (assembly GCA_019593645.1). Classification (NCBI taxonomy): domain Eukaryota; kingdom Metazoa; phylum Arthropoda; class Collembola; order Entomobryomorpha; family Paronellidae; genus Akabosia; species Akabosia matsudoensis. The sequence goes on from VICI01003917.1 coordinate 9,248, forward strand.
ACATTTTTTATTGCTCCTTTGATGCTACCATCAAGGACAACAACTCTTTTATTTTGCAGAAATTTGTGTGATTGCAATTTCCAACACGTAGCTGCAAGGAAGAAGAAGAAACCCGTACTTTTTTTCACGTATTTTAAAGTCTAGTCTTCACCAGAGACATGTCAGTTTATTTAGATGTTGCATACTAGGCATTGCAAACATGACAAATATTTTTGAAAAAAAAACACAAGCCCTCTCAAACATTTGTGAGTTTTGTACAATACAAAGTCAAACTGAAACATAAAAAATGTCCAGCTGGTACAGAATTCTACTTAGCAGAGGACGAATTTTCAGTGTATCTTTTTGAGTTAAAATGCGAAGCAAATAAAAGCTGTCAAGCAACAGCTATAATGACGAAGCAGAAGGCAAATCAGCAAAGAAAAAAGCAAATAGAAACAGGAAAATGATTACATTGAAAACCCTTCTTTCCAATGAAATTTCACCTGCCATGTCTCAATGGAAAAACCAGGTTAACCCCTAAATCCTCCCTTGATACTTGACCTATCGAGCTGAAAAAACCATAGAAATCTTTCGAAGTACCTAAAGCCTGGCTGCACCAAGTTTCAACCAAATCGGCTGAAAAAAGGAAATTTTACCTCTGACTCCAGCTCTTACTTTTAACCGATTGTGCTGAAAATCAACTGGGTTATTTCCAATGATGTAAGGTATCACTGTACCAAGTTTGGTCCGAATCGGTAACAGTACATGGCCTGTAGAGCGTCCACAGACAGTGGACAGACAGGCAAACTCATCGATATCATTACTTGCTGAACATAGTTCAGCTTCGTAATAAAATCTCATATCAAATGTGGACTTGTCATTTTTACTAGGACAAGAGCTCTGTCAGTGAGTAGGCGGATTTTACGTTGCTCCAATATGTATCTCAGATACATGCCACAAAAGATATTTTTAGATATGATTAAACCTTTACCTTATTATTCCTTTTCTTTCAAAAGAATACACAAAGAAAGAAATTTGACATATTTATCTACCTGCTGTTGTTTCTTCTTAATTTTTTAAAAATCCTAGGCGAAAAGCCCGTCAATGCTAGTTCTACAATTACTACGTCACATGAACAAAACCGTTACAGTACTCTTTCTTTTCAAATGAAACGCTCGTTGGGTTTTAATCCTCAATATTACTGTCTCTATTTTATCAAATCAATTGGAAATATTATTATTGTTACGCAAATCTACTCCATATTCACACAACGTGATTTGTCATGAGAAACAATGAATACCAAATAAGAATAAAATGCTTTGTTTCCTTTCCCCAAAGATAAGTAAAATACAATTTTCTATGCCTTCTTTGTCCATGATTCTATTATTGAAAGAAAAAAAATGCTGACTTGAGAGAAATTTGTCCTAGCTGTTCCCTTGATTTTCTCCCAGTTATTCTTTCTCTGTCTTCCTTTTACATTTTGTCATATTGTTTTCACCAAAATGTCCAAAATTGTTCATAAGGATGGACAATAAAGCCCACAAAATTGTACAATTAATCGATGGAATATTTATGCACGCACACTAATACTGCTTCTATTATACACGAGGGACAAAAAAAGTCTGCGAAAATGCATCACGGGTAGGCGAGTAAATAGCTTTTTGTACTTCCTTTCAGTAGTCCACCGATTTTGTTCCGTTGTTGTTCCTTGAGCACAATGAGAAGACATGTAGTCCAAGATAATAAGCAATTGCATCGCGAGGACAAAACGGAAACGGTTTTATTTGAGACACTCGGAATGAAAATGAATGTAGATACATTTTCATGCAGGTTTTTTTTCTTTCTCTATGAAGCCGGCCAACAACAGTTCAGTAAAACGTGACTCACTTTATAATTTTGTGTCGACAAGACAAGAAACGACGTAGCTAGATAAATGTAATGAAATGGAAACGAAAGTCTTTTTTTTCAGTCGAACAAATACTACATAGCATATAAAAAAAGGAGAATTTTTTTTTCTATGAAATGAAATTGCCTAGCCCTTCAAAAAAAAATTCATACCGTAGAAAATAGCGAGATAAACATGGCTATGCATTTTTATTTCAGCCCATTAAAACTTAACAAGCCAAACAGAATAAAAATAGTGAAAATATGTGACCGCCCCAAGGAAAAGGGGATATGTCGTGCAAAATCCGTTTTTTCTCTGATAAATAATATGCCCAGGCGTAAAGGTAAAAGTTGCGAGAAACAAATTTTGTTCCTTTTCCCTTTACACCTTGGAATATTTTTCAGAGAAAAACGAGTTTAGAGTCTTTGTTCTTGTTATTTTTTTAAATAAATTACACGAAATATCCCCTTTTCCTTGGCACATTCACATACATACCTAGTCCAGTTGCATGCAATGATTTTCTTATGTATTAGCATAATCCATAATGGAAGTTGTAAAAAAAAGCTCGTATTATTTAATGTAGGTTTTTGAAAAAGAAATACATGCTTAATGTAAGTTGTTTTGCCTTGGAGAAAGGAATAGATTATGTGATTGTTTTTTCCCTCCTGCTCATACACAACGGAAGATAAGGCATAATATGAAGCCCAATTCCCAAGTTTCCCGTGTTTTGCTAAACATGAACAATTTTTACTCTGAAAAAAATGTGTCCCGACCAATCTACATTCTAGCTCTGGTTTGGTTGATGCATGGCCCTACTAGGTCCGGTGTTTCACTCTGCAAAAGTATTTCACCGGGAAAAGTTTTTACCATAACTTTAGAGGGACCAGAAATAACAGCAGTGCAAAGCGTCAAATTTTTTAAATGACTTTTTTCATGCTTGAGTTTTTATC
>VICI01003918.1:0-12060 GCA_019593645.1 Akabosia matsudoensis
GGCCGCTTAGCCTCAAACTTTGCACTGTGATCCCGTAGGTCAGTAAAAGCAACCGTATGGAGTTTCAGAATAATCGGTCAAACCTAGGGGTCAGATAGGTCAAATTTTAGATTTTTTCCAATTTAAATCAAACCTGGTACAGTGTTTATAAGGGTTACTTGTAACACTACTATTGATTTTCAATCCAATCGGACACGCTTTGAGGTCTAGTTCATGGTCCACATGGGTCAGAATGGGCAAGTTTTAAAATTATATCCGATTTGCCCCAAAAATGATTCAGTGATACCTTAACTAAATCGTAAAGCTTTTGAGCTAAACTTTTTTCCAAGGTATTAGCTAAGGTTTCTTGCTTAGCTTTCTAGCTAAACTTTTTTAATTAGCATTTTTTCTTAGCTTTTTAGCTAAGGTTTTTAACTAAGGTTTTTAACTAAGGTTTTTAGCAAAGCTTTTTAAATATGCTTTTTAGCTAAGGTTTTTAACTAAGCTTTTTAGCTAAGCTTTTTAACTATGCTTTTTAGCTAAAAGCTATTTCTTTTGCTTTCAGCTTCGTCTTTATAAGCTTAAAGCTTTTATTTTGTATGTATGTAAATGACCTTCGAGTATCTGCCTCGATAAATCATTCTCCTATTCAATTGCACAGTATAAGCGAGGTAGAGTGGGTAAGATATTATGAAAGTACAACTCTGTTCGAGATATGCTTTGAAATAAAACTGTTTGTAGGAAATAATATGTATAAGAAGAGAGTTACTTACTTCTCTTTGGTGTATGCGCTACCACAACGCCCAAGTCTGCCCTGCGACTTATTAAATCGCCAGTGACCCCAATCCACGAACCATTTTGAAGCTGAACCCCTGTCCCTCCACCACCAGGGTTTCCATCCTTTCCGGTGGCGGCAAACATGTGATATGTACAATTGAATCTCACCTGATACAAGTGAAAGTTTAACGTTCCCTCCGAGTAATGTTTATCTACTTATTTTCTCCAAACAAATTTACCATGAGAAACTCTTCAAAGAGCTTTTTCCAATTCCCTCTCCTCGCATTTTTTGTTCCGAGCCATGGAGGGTCCGCCTCTATTTTCGCCCGGACAAAAGGAAATGACACCTGAAGCACTTTCCCGTTCAAATTCCAGACAAAATCTGGAAAGTAGTTGACTCCTGCTTGTGGATAGTTGTTTTCCGTGACTGGAAGCTGTAAAAGTCTAGGATTCCCCCCAGGGCTGCAAAAGAAGCATACAGTGCTCACTTTCACCGCCTGCTCGTCGTGCCCTACGGCAATCTTAAATTTAATCCGGCTCGGCAGCTCACTCATCATCAACAATTTTTCGTGCAAGGTCGGGTTTGTTCTGAAAATATAAAAGTCTTCGTCTTTTCTTGTGATTGGAATGAAAACCGGGGTGAGGAGGAGAAACAAATTGACCACAAATTCCGGTTGAATGTTGTTTGTCATTAGGAGGATGACTAGGCATGGATCACTCTTCCGACGGGCGTTGGACACACTTTTTGGGAAGAACAGTGGAAGATCGACCTGTGTCGTGTTTGACGTATTTGGGAACTTGACAGAATACGCGGCTTTTTGCGAAGATGCGACAAGTCGGCTTGCACTTTCTCCATTTTTTTGACTGTCCTGGACAACAATTAGAGAGCAGGATGATAGCTTTTCTGTATTTAGCAAATTATAGATAAAATTCTCATCTGGTAACAGGTCCACAGCCGAGATAAATTTGATGGCTAAAAGGTAAAGAAAACAAACGGAATAGAATGTGAAGCTTGTCATTTTTGACCCAAGTCTAGAATGCCGACTGAATTTCAACAGAGCAAGCTTTGGCTGTCTTGTTCGCGAAATGTGGACACGCGCTAGTTAACTTTTAACAAGTTATACAAACTCGGAAATGGAAGGACTCAGCAGTGTATATAACAGGCAGTCGTATCATTAATAAAGCATATTAGATGGGTCAAATGAGGCTACATATCAAGTTGTATCACACGTGACAGCTCATTTGCCGGAAAAACGTGAGAGTGATTTTCAAATTAGGGTCCGAATAGGTTGTGTGAAAGTAAAAATATGCCAGCAAAAATAAAACGAAAGTTGGGTTTATTTGCAAGCATGTTGTGTTTACTAAATTTAAAATTTCAAGTTGCCACGAATGTACGGATGAGGATTAGAAAGGTGACAGGTGAATCTAGGAAAAGCAAAAATGCTATAATATGTTAGCACATTTAAAATTATACACATATCATACAATTATTACCGCGAAATGTGTCGTCGGCACACGCAAATCGTAAACAATTGCAAAAAATAAGGTCACGATGAAACCCCGATATGGCCAAATATACTTTGCTTTAAAAAGGTTTTTACCCGGCTGGTAAAAACTGGTTGGGAATGTCCAATTGGTTTANAATCGTAAACAATTGCAAAAAATAAGGTCACGATGAAACCCCGATATGGCCAAATATACTTTGCTTTAAAAAGGTTTTTACCCGGCTGGTAAAAACTGGTTGGGAATGTCCAATTGGTTTATAAGTGCCAGAAAGACAAGAGTTTAGACTTCTAAATGGCGCATTATCAATGAAATATATAGTTGAAGTTTCAGCAGTATTGCCTGAAATACAAATGACAATGTTCTACCTCGACGCCGTAGTCCTGCGCGAATGCAGACCATTTGCCCAGTTTCAACCATTTTAACCGTTCATAACTACAAAACCGGTGTAGTTATACATTCAAACCGTGGCTATAGCCATCTCTTGGTCATAAGATCGAGCGACAGGCCTTCGTGCATGCGAAGAAAACGATAGACTAAGTAATTCAAAAGTTTAAATTTAAAATTTTATCAGTGAAATTCTTTATGTATCCATTTTTTGGCGAAGAAGACATACAGCATAAGACACGTAATCATCTATTTTCCATGTGTTATACTTCGCTTAAGTGCTTCTGAAAGATTAAACGTCCTCGTGTCGCATCATCACATAATCACAGAAAATAAATTACGTTCTCCAATATTTTTGCGCAAATCTTCGTAAATGTTTTAACCATTTCATTACAAAATGATACTCATTTTCATCATCGCGTTCCATTAACCTCTCAAATGACGTGCAAACTGAAGAAATAAATCTTTTCCTGTTGACATATCAAAGTAACAATCCTTGTTTTCAGAACCGTCAAGTCAAGGCATTCATCTTAGCAACGGAATAGGATGCCAGTATATTATACCCAAGCTTAAATTGCCAAAATTTATTGGAACGAGTGGCCATTTTGTAACATGTCGTGGGAAGATGCTATTTGCTGGCATGGAGAATAGTTATGTTAGTTAATTGTAGTGTTTGGATCGCGTTTATTGTCATCCTTCTGCTCCCACCGAATACCCAAATCGTTCTGTCTTCCCAAAAGATCCCTAAGCGCGTTTCCTTAACCGGTAAATGTCAGATATGTGCACTAAATAGTTTTATCGCGAGATGATAGTAGCAAAAATTATAAGCAAATATTATAGATAACACACTTTTGAGGAAGTTGGACGAAAGAGCAACAAACAGGATGACATGAGTTAAACCATTTCTTTTGCTAACCGACCGGCTACATTAAATACATATTACGTATGTAAAAATTGTACGACAAATGATTTTCGGCATCTTCATAAAAATGGCGTACTTATGTACAGGTATATACATGGGAGACATGTCGTAGCCGAAAAATCTGTAAAATCTTGATTTAAGTGTAACTGGAAAAATGAGCATGCTGTGACTAAACATACTATTGACTATCTGAAAATTCAAACGACCAATTGAGATTTAAAAGGGTTCTGAAAATTCATAAGCCAGATCACATGAAAATTAGAGCAATATTTATACGCTCGACTGCTGACTGTTCAGTGCGCATTCCGAGTAATATTATTATTATAGTGTTTGTTTTGGAATGCTTTACGGTGCAAGATCCGTTCTACAAGCGAGAATATCTTTTTTTCCAATTACAGCCTCTTCACTTTGCAATTAGTGGAAGGCGGAAGTATGAGCATATTCATGTCTGCTTCAAGTACCAATCCAAATCGGGGAAAAAGGTCGCAAACAACTTCGTTGTCACTCCCAACATTTTATGATTATGCTGTTTCGTCTGACATATAACGGCTTCTAATACCGACGGTCACAAACGTATCTATTGAGGCTACGTAACAACTATGCTTTAGTTGTTTCCTCAAAGGATTATTACTTCCTTTTCATTGTCATTCTACCGACTAGAAGTCACAAGCTCTGAAAATCTCAAGCGTAAACCATTCCAGAATCCAGACTCTTACATTTGCACCTAAAAAATTTCCGATGGAAATTCAAAAAGGGGTCAAGTTCCATTTGAACGCCTACGCGATAGTGGCGATAGTTTGTTTGACCTTTTGGGTTCAAGTAAGCAGAGGCAGATATTTTTCTTTCTTGCTTTGCATTTTTACGTCGTTATATTTAACAACTTGTTTCAGGAGAGCTTATGTTGCTGGCAGTATGGAGAAGACTGCATAACAAGTTTTGCATGTTGCGGAAATCTAGAATGCGACAGGTTCGGAAAATGTGTTGATCCTGAACCGCTACCTTCGCAAATACGAGACACTTGTGGAGATATAGGTGACGGTTGCATCACAACGGACGAATGCTGTGACGATATGGAATGTAAACCAGATTTTGAAGGAAAAGGGGGATGCCTGTAGTGGATTCTCTAAAGTCTTTTGTAATTCAAACGCAATTATGTTAGAATGTACAGGGATCGCTTTAATCGTGTATCTATAACCATTGCAATATAAAGTAAACAGGGACATGTTTATCGCGTTTTTCAAACAACCTCAGATTCGGAAATTTACTAAAATCATATAAATGATTCATCAAAATTATCTGGCTTCTTATAGGAGCATGATTTTCCTTTCATACGGAATTTCAAACGCAGATAGACAGCTGGGGCGTGTAAATATTATAGAGAGACATATAGAGAGAAATATGTGCTACCCTCGCCAACTAATTTTGAGATTCACGCCATAAGAAATACCCAGAAATCCCACTCAAAGTTATTTCACGAACATTGTAATCTCCTGGATCGATCAACCGACCGATATTATTCGCCATAAGCCTATTTAGCAAATTTTTACGGTCCCCGATCGAAGTTTGAATTGCAAGAGATAAATATTGAAGAGAAGAAGGCAGTTGCTATAGGAGGATCTCAAAATCAGAAGAGGACAAAAAAACGTAAGCGTTTCTTTTAGACATGAATCTATGTATCATGCTACTGATATAGCAGAGAACATTAGTTTAACATAAACAGAGTCTTTGTCTGATTCTGCCTTTTAATATCTTCATGTTGGTGAAACATGGGGCCGTCCTCGATCAAGCGTCGTAGATTCCATATAAGTTTACTTTGGAAGAGTCTAAATCAATTCCTTACCGCAGCATCTTATTTTTCTCAAGAACGAGTCATTAAAAAATGAACATCATTAAAAATCACTCACATTTCCGCGACTTGAAAATACACGCGAGGGCTATGGGTTTTTTCTAAACCGTTTAACCAGCCACGTCTAAGATTTCTGATGAATTTCAAGCATGTAGCCTGCATCAAGAGTAGATATGGCAAAAAAAGACGCTTCAAACAGCAAACTTCGCGGTACAAGCGTGCTTTTAACTTGCCATACAGTACGTTCTTGTTCCTCAGACAGACAGGCAGGCTCAGATTGGTTTCTAAAGAAGACTGGCAAACTAACATCGCGAAGTAATTATTGACTAGACTTAGTATATCAGTGTTAAATGCTTTTACAAAAAGTGGACGTTCGACCTAAACATGATTCTCTGCAGCATTAAAATTAGAAATTCCAAATTAGGACATGGTAACGAGAAAGAAACAAACAGATTTTAAAATTTCTGGACCTAAATTATGTTTCCGGTGTGCTTGAATTTAGGTCTTACATGTTTGGGATGATTGTGGATTGAAGTCGAAATGTGTATCAACCAAAAGCAGAATGCATTCTCGTAAAGAAATCTGGTATTTGCGGTAAGTAAAGTTCATCTATAACTGAACAATTTCAGCAAGGATGTTCATTTCCTCCTGAGATCCTGCTGAATTCCCCTCCACATATGTACAGTACAGTGTATCATTGAGTCAAGTTTGTATATGCTTCAATTTTAAAGAAAACAACAAACTTAACCAGGGTCCTTAGAACTCGACGACATAACTATTCAGGGTTAGGAAGTCAAAATGGACAGATTCTAATTTTGAACGTGAAATATCTATTTTGTGGTACGGAAACCTGGAACTAGAAGGTAATATTAAAAAGGGAGCAATCTGATTACTCGAAATTTCTGAATCCTAAATTTGCTTTTGGCTTACTGCAATATAGCTCCAGTACCTGCCAGGATGACTGTGGATCCCAGTTCCAGTATGAATTTCCAAGAACGGAGACGCATTCTCGTAACAGCAATGACTCTTGGCCTTGGTAAGTAAAACAAAAAATTTGGGAGCAAAATTTCCATTCGAAAACTCAGGCAAAACAGGTGTTAGGTTAGGACCTTAAACTTTTATCAGTTGTAGGTGTCTGTAGGTTTCGTAATATTCCAAAATTTCAGGCAAAAGAATGTGACCGCTTTGGAAAAATTGGCTGAATTCTAGAACACCTTTTTCGGCTGACGGTCACATAAGTGCAGATAGAAACTTCAAATGTCGTGTACTGATGTAACTTTGGACGCTAAACATGAAGTCGTTTAGGGTTATTCGAATTATAAATTATCAGGCGCGAAAATCGTTTTTTTTTTCTCTTCCCCTAAAATTGCGTTATTTCACTTAGCGAATTTCGATGTCGAAAAAAATAAGATTTTTGTGCCTGCAATTTCGGAATTCTAATAACGCAAAGCTTCCCCTTTTTAAGCGTCCAAAGATTCGCCAAAATACAAAATTTGAAGTTTTTAGGTACACTTTTCCAACCATCAGCCACGTAAGGTGTTATACATTTCGGCCAATATTTCCAAAACGGCCAAATATTTTTGTATAAATATTTCGAAATTTTCGAATACCACTGCACACATAGACACCTCTACAACTAATAAGTTTCCGGGACATACCAAATACACGTTGGCCCAAGTCGTCGAATCGAAATTTTAATCGTCTTAGACACAGTTCGAAAACAAGGTCGAACCAATGTTTATTTAGAAGGCTGTAATGCTGTGCGTAGTAAATTCATGCCTCTATTCTACTACAGATCCAGTGAAACCAATGTCAACCGGTACATTACCTCGCCCAGTACGGACTTCAAAACTCAAGACAGAGATCTACTTTTGCATGGAGTTTGTAAAACCAGTACGGAAGGTTTAACTCGAAATTGTTTAATTTATGTCGACCATAAGCCTGCTGGGAGTTAGGGTGAAGCGAAGTGACGGGAATGTAAACGGGATTTATGGTTTAGTTTAGTATCATCTAATAATGATTTTAGGTTAGTCTTGTAATGATGTACTGGTACCAGATACCAAAATTTAGTTTAGACAATCAATGGGAGTCTTAAATTTACCATTTTTCTTGCTAACCTTCGCCGGTAATTAATTGAACAATCCGTTGTCGATGGATACGATTATACGTAGGTAGACGAACTAGTTTCCCTCCTTGCTTTTATTTCTTCTTAATTTTGCCAAATATTTTCGCTGTCCTTATCAGTCGTGGAAACCATATAACAATTTATGAAGCTCTGTATCGTGTATCGTGTTATCGTTTGTATCCAGTAACCCGTAAGATGAGTATTTTGTGGATACTTAATGTAGTACATTTAGTGAACACCTTGCATATCAATTGAGGGGGACTGTTCTAAAAATGTATTTAGAACATCATTACAGCTTACTATAAACGGAAGAAAGGCAAAATTTCCAAGAGGCATTAGCCTTTTAACGTTTGTAAAAATTGGAAAAGATTTCTTCGATTGAAAGTAATGTTAAGATTACTACGGGAGAACAGACATGAAAAACAAACCGAAGTTTTTGTGTCTCAAAAGTGCTATGCTACATGCTGGGTCGAGTATAGAGAAAATTACACTATTTGGCAACAACACGGGTTAGTGGCCCAAGGGCTTTTAAAATAAATGTTCGATCCAAAGCACTATTCCGCACAGATTGCCTCAGAAACTTCAACCTTTCAGGGGGCAGTCGTGCTTAGTGAGTTTATAGGAGGCACGCAAATAACAAAATGGAGCTGTAATACACTCTTGTTAGAGGGCTTCATATCTCTGTCGCAGAATTTACTCTGTCTGTTACCAAAACTCGGATAATTTAGGTTCTGTTGGTATTCCTCCACATAATTTGACATCATTTGATAGCAGAGGCTAGCAATAGTTGGTTCTTCCCGGATTTTTCAAAATCCGCTGCTGCCAGCCTCAACACATTTAATGGCCACAATTTCCGTGCACAAGCCTATTACAGGACTCGCATGTGCGCTTTACACCAGGCATACGATGCTGATTAAACCATAAGCAAACTTAAGTACAGAATAAATTCAGCATGTGCCTGATTTAGTATTCCTCAATACTCCTACAATTGATTAAGGGAATAATAATGTCAACTCCTGTATAAAATCACCATTTTGTTTAGATAAAACATTCTCTTGTAATTAATTACAATTAGAACCACATAATTAATCCATAAAACATTCTCATACTCAAGTCTCTTAAACCAACCCACAATGCTAGAGCCGACGTCCTTTGCCTTTTCGATTACTGCATTTCCATGATCTCGCATTTGTAGAATCGGTTTCATTACACTGCTATGTCCACTACTGTTGCACACCGGTTTGCAGATTTCATCTAGTGGTAGATTGTCCGGAATGTTGGCGCATATTAAATAACTTAGATAGCATCTGTTATGTATTTATTAACAGTCATTTAACGCTTTACAATTAGGAACAACAAGAATATTGGACTGAAAAACACGGAATATCATTGAATAAACTTTCCTTTCTGCTTTGGATTTTGCATGTTATTACGGACAAAACAAGAAATGGCACAGATAAAAGTGTCCAGGGATATTACTCTTAAGAATGTAACAAACTTTTTATATGATCTTATAAAACAACGACGAATTACGCAGCGAACTTTAACTTTCGGATGCTCAGCAATAATCTTAACGATTAAATCTTTAAACAATAAGCCATCATAATGATTGGATTACGTTCACTAAATCTACGAGGGTTCTTCGGGTGAGTTTTGCACTCTGGTAAAATGCTGTCTTTCTGGTTAGTGAATGTAGAACAGTAAAACATTCGTGAGCAAACAAACAGTGCAAAATGAAGAATGTGCCTCGTAGTTGGTCTCTTCTTTAGGAATTGTTTCCAAAGTTTTGCCGAAGCACGAAAGCACCATATTCTTGGCCTTTCATCACTGTGTTTTGAATGAAAATATGTGCATGGTCATGCACCCATCAGTATGTTTGAGGAGAAATTCCCAGTTGAGATTAGCCATGACCCCTAAGATGATAAGGAAAAGCATCTTCTTGATCTTTCTTTCAGTTTCCTCTCCTTCTTGTTCGGAGGGAGTATACGCGAATGCTCGTACGATTCATTTGAACAAAATGAAATAGTCTCGGGTAAAAATGTGTGTTCATTGCACTACGCACTTACATTGCTCATAGGTATATTTACCAAATGAGATTGTCCATGGACGAGGGGAAGTGTTACGCTCCAAGGACAATCACTTGTCGAGACAAATTTGTTTAGTTGTATTTTAAGGTTGTTCATTTCCGTGAGGAAAAACCGCCATATTCGTTCAGGGGCTCGAAACTTGAAGACACCCCATTGGGAAATGTGCTTCAATACCCTCACTAAATTGAAAACAGCCAACATGTCCGATGCTTGTTTATTCCATGGGGCACAGTCACCATTGTCTTCTTTGGTATATGCATATTCTAGGATACACAACGAACTAACGATGGTTTCGCCCCATGGCATCTGATAGAATAGGATAATGAAAACGACAAAGTTACAAAGAAATGTTTTGTTCGAAGAAGAACAAGACAATAAAAAAGACAAATGCTAGGTGACAAGATATATGTTTATTCAGGTTGAAAACAAAATTGAAATGAAGAGAGACTTTTAAGGGTCCTTGTCTCTTCACTGCCATTAAAAGAATAAAATAAATCTTTGTGTTTTTGACGCTCTCGTGAAGGCGCATCATATGCTATACACAGGAACTGATACGACAGAATCGACTATGATATTTTCGTTACGCATCGCAGAACAATAGATATTAACAGCAAAAAGCAGCTTTTCTCTTTTTATCCATGATTACCTGTTGTCTTTTTCTTATTGGCTTTTCACTTTATATTTACAATATTGTGGTGTTTTTTAATTACATCTGCATCCGTCCGTTTGCCTTTAGGTTAGAGAGATTTGATGACCAATGTATCATAATTTGATAGCGTGAATAATGGAACCGAGTCAATCTTGACGGTAGATACCTTAGTGTGTAATCAAGTATGAATCCAAATCAACACGAGAGTACAAGGAGAACTTTTCGTTGGTTCAAGTTCCAGATCTCCTTCTTCTAACTTGCTTCCTCCTAGTTCCGGGACGTTTGAAACCAACAATTTCACTCTGGGGTCACGAAAAACTGATGCTACTGTGGTGTAAGATTTTTCAGGGTATACACTAAGTGGTGGAAGAAATCACAAATTAAGCGTCAAATATCATCAATCCAGTCTTCACCTCCATCGGTCGCATCCTCTTCTACAAGTTCCACGTCTTTTTCAATCGCCTCTACTGCTTCCTCAATGTGTTTAAATATGCCCTCGTTGTCATCAATCTCCTTTTTTACAGTGCTTCCATTATGACAGGAGGGTCTGCGTCTACATGTTGAACTGTTATATATTACTTAAGATGTGAGAACCATACAAGGATATGAATATGACATGCTTACAAAAAGTTCCAACTCCTTTTCGTCATATTCAGCACCACTACAATGCATGGATACTATGAAGGCGAAAACTGATAATATTTTAATAAGCTTCATATCGCTCTACTTTGATTATCACAAAAAATTTATTCGCATATATTAAATTCGGTTACAAATTTGGTGGACGTTTATTAAAATAGAGGTACACACTAGAGAAAATGCAACGAATCTTTAAGATCGAGATCTTTAATTAAATTTAGATCCACCACCCATGCAAAAAGACGTCATACATTAGCAAACTTTGCTGTGCATTGGCTTCGATGTATTGAAGCAACCTCTTTTCTTACTTGCGGAACACGAACACATAAACCTTTGCTTATTACCTGCGGACACATGAGCGTTGTAGCATACTTCTCCTACCATTAGTCATAATATTTTATTAGAATGTGATAAGAATTTAATTATCCTACCCGTAGCACGTTTCTTCTGAAGCGACCGGGAAGTACCATAGGATGACGACATGTATTTCATCGGGGAGATATCGGCTATACCTGAATCCGGTGAAGCAGGCAGGAAGAAACTGCGAAGAAACTATGTAATAGTGCGTTTTTAGCATAAAATAAGCAATCTACTCATGCCTTCTATATACCTATTTTCAAGGTGGCCCGCAGTGGAAGGTCCGGTTGGACACTGGTGTGGAAGCGTGGCGCGTGGTTCAGGTTTCGATGATCATTTTTCCGATTTATGTCACAAGAAAACACAAGGGAAAAGCAAAATACTGTAGTTTCAGGATTTATTTCAGAAAAACAGGACCAATACAAAATACAACAGGGGTACTGAGGAACCGTAACTCTGTTAAAGGAATACACTGATAAGTAGTATACATTTTCTTAGGGTTTATATACTACCTTAATTTAGTATTAAAAGCTACATTCTGACGCAAATGACACTTGTTATCGCATTTTCATTTGCGTAACACAAATATATTTTATCGTCCAATGTTTCTAGAAATTACTGATTTACGCTTGTCATGTTCTATAACATTCTATAATATGCGTCATGGTAGTTTACCGTGACGCATGACCAAGCCTATTGTCTTTGTCACCATGAACAAAGACAAAGAACTATTTATATTATACTATCCTTGCACCTTCCCCATAATCTAAATAATTGACCTTGTCGTTT
>VICI01003919.1:0-12053 GCA_019593645.1 Akabosia matsudoensis
TAGGAATGGGTTTAGGCAACCACGCACACATGAACACGACGACCTAAGCTCTGAGTTCAGTTGGATCAGAGAGGAAAGAAGGTTGTTGTTGATCAAGCTGCTTTGTCAGTGACATCAACCCAAAAAAACGAAGCTTTTCTGAGTAGAACAACAGTTAAAAAACAGACAGAAATCTGTGTGGTGGCGGTGGTATGGAAGCTTGTTGACAATTTTGCTTTTTTTTTGGGAGAAAAAACACGCATCCTGCAGAAGTAGGACCCAGGAGGACAGCCGGATTTGTTGTTTTTGTTTGACTGGAACGGGATTTTTGAAGTGACAGTGCCGGAAAAAAAAGGTACTGCGTACACAATATGCCTTGCAAAAAAAAAAACTAATCTCATAAAACTGATTTAAATTCAGTAACTGACGAAAAAACAGTTAAAATAGAATTGCATGTGTTTTTTGGAAATAAATCTGTTCCAGGCAAAAGATAAAAGATTTTTTTTTTGCTGTTTCCATGCTGGTATGGGTACAAAAGTTGGCTGTTTTTTTTGCATGGAAAAACTCCAGACATGCCAAAGACACCAAGAAACGCCGTGTCAGCCTGTCATTCTGACTTCATGCAATAAAAAAAGTTTTTTTCCCGAGTGTATTTTTTTATCGCGGCTGATTTCTCAATAGAGTAAAATGTAGAAGGAAAAACTTCACTTGTTTGCTTACCGGCACGGTATATTCAAGACAGGAACAATTTTTATTTACAGTTGAAGTATACGTCGATGTGCACTATGGAAACCTCCACGTGGTACATAATCAGTGACTAGAATTCACTGTAACATGACTAGGGTTGGTGTCATATGACCTATAAACAGTTATTTCCTTTTTGGTGCTGATTTTTTTTTTATTTACAGAAGGGTTTTTATTTGTTTGTTTTTATTTTTTTTTCAGCTTGTTGCTCTACCGCTAGCAGCGACTGTGACAGTTGTTCCGGTGAGAATCTCCTCCTCCTCCTCCTCCTCCTCCTCCTCCTCCTCCTCCTCTTCGCTGTTGTGTGCCCTTGTATGAAGCCATGTTAGTTGTCAACCTTTTCGAACACCAAAAACAAATTTTGGTTTTGGGGAAACGCGCCTTCCGAACTTGGCAACCATCCCGAGCTGGTCACAAATCAGGGACAAATCCGCTTCTCAAAGATGCCAAACCGGTTGCCGCGGCGGCTTCACCACAAGGGACGCCTTATAAAAATTTAGCGATTGGAGTTCCCAAGGAAGTATGGCCGAAGGAACGGCGAGTTTCGATAACGCCCCAGGTCACTGCGACACTGGTCAAGAAAGGATTTCAAGTGAAGGTGGAAAAGGGGGCGGGATTCGAGGCCAAGTTTAGGGATGCAGATTATGAAGCAAGCGGAGCGAAGCTTGTGGATAGACAGGGGGCTTATCAATCAGGTGAGCTATCTTATCAAGAAATAAATAATACTAAATTAAATGAATAAGTCATTTTAAACACAATTTTTTTATTCCAGATTTTGTTTTAAAAGTAAGACCACCGATGGACCAAGAAGTATCCCTCTTCAAACCCTCCTCCACCTTGATAAGCTTCATATACCCCGCCCAAAACAAACCTTTGCTCGATGCCCTCTCGAAGAAAAACCTGACCGTTTTTGGAATGGACACAATTCCACGTATCTCTCGTGCGCAGACCTACGACGCCTTGAGCTCCATGGCGAATATCGCTGGATACCGAGCAGTTGTTGAAGCTGCAAACCACTTTGGTCGCTTCTTCACCGGCCAGATAACAGCTGCAGGAAAAGTTCCACCAGCGAAAATCCTTGTAATTGGCGGTGGCGTGGCGGGTCTTGCTGCTTGCGGCCAGGCGAAAAACATGGGTGCCATTGTGAGGGCGTTTGACACCCGAGCAGCAGTCAAAGAACAAGTTGAATCTATGGGCGCTGAGTTCCTCACAATCAACATGAAAGAAGACGGCGAGGGGGGTGGGGGCTACGCGAAGGAAATGTCGCCAGAATTTATCAAAGCCGAGCATGACCTCTTCGCGAAACAAGCCAGGGAAGTTGATGTTATCATTAGTACCGCCTTGATTCCTGGAAAGAAAGCGCCTGTGCTGGTTCTCAAAGAACACATCGACGCCATGAAGCCGGGCAGCGTTGTTGTCGACTTGGCAGCGGAAACCGGCGGGAACATTGAAACTACAAAGCCTGGCGAGATTTATGTGTACAACGACGTGACCCACATTGGCGTGACCGACTTCCCCAGCCGGCTACCCACACAAAGCTCGACCCTGTATGCAAACAACATTTCAAAATTCCTCCTCTCCATTGGCGACTCCAAAGACAATTACTTTGTCAATTTGGAGGACGAAGTCGTCCGCGGATCGATTATTTTACAAAATGGAAAGCTTCTTTGGCCGCCGCCACCACCGCCTAAAGTAGCAGCCCCTCAGACGACCGCTCAAGCTGTTCAGAAGAAGGAGGTACTCCCCCCAAACTACTTCCAGGAAACGCTCAAAGACGCCATGATGTATACAGGAGGTCTGGGAACAATTGTCGGCCTTGGAGCGGCTGCACCAAACTCTGCATTTTCATCGATGACGACGACATTCGGTTTGGCAGGGATTGTCGGCTACCACACCGTGTGGGGAGTGACGCCAGCTCTTCACTCGCCGCTTATGAGTGTGACCAATGCAGTCAGTGGAATAACTGCTGTCGGTGGTCTGTTGTTAATGAATGGCGGCTATTATCCAACAAATACAGTAGAAACTCTAGCGGCAACTGCAGCGTTTATATCTTTTATCAACGTCTTCGGAGGCTTTCTCGTGACACAGAGAATGTTGGACATGTTCAAGCGACCTACGGATCCTCCAGAACACAATTACCTTTATGGAATTCCTGCGAGTGCCTTTATCGGAGGCTACATTTGGGCAGCCGCGCAAGGATATCCTGAAATCCATCAAATGGCTTACCTCGGATCCAGCTTGTGCTGTGTTGGCGCCCTCGCAGGTCTCAGTTCCCAGAAAACTGCACGCCTTGGAAATACCCTAGGAATGATTGGAGTCAGCAGTGGAATCGCAGCTACTCTTGGAATGATGGCACCATCCAACGAAGTCCTCGCTCAAATGGCGGGATGCGTTGTGGGTGGCGCTGCAATTGGCTCTACAATCGCGAAAAAAATTGAAATCACTGATTTACCCCAGCTGGTCGCTGCTTTTCACAGTTTGGTCGGTCTCGCAGCTGTCCTCACCTGCTTTGCAACTTATATCCACGACTTTCCAACTTTTGCCACCGATCCCGCTGCAAATGTCGTCAAAACTGCGTTATTCCTGGGTACTTACATCGGAGGCGTGACCTTCTCAGGATCCTTGATTGCTTATGGAAAGCTCCAGGGAAGCTTGAGCTCGGCGCCACTGCTGTTACCAGGACGACATGCAATTAATGCAGCCATGTTGGCTGGGAATATCGGTGCCATGACGTACTACTTCATGGATCCCTCTATGACTGTTGGTCTGGGAATGCTGGGAACCACGGCAGCTCTCAGTACAGCAATGGGCGTTACTTTAACTGCAGCCATTGGCGGAGCTGACATGCCCGTAGTAATCACTGTCCTCAACAGCTACAGCGGCTGGGCGTTGTGCGCCGAAGGATTTATGCTGAATAACAATTTAATGACGATCGTCGGTGCGCTAATTGGTAGTTCAGGAGCCATTTTGTCGTACATCATGTGCCGTGCCATGAACAGGTCACTGGCAAATGTGATCCTGGGAGGGTATGGAATATCCGCAGGGCCTACAGCAGGTGTGACCGGGACTCACACGGAAGTGGATATTGAGGGCGCCGTGGAATTGGTGGAGAACGCGAAGAATATTGTAATCACGCCAGGATACGGTCTTTGTGTTGCCAAGGCGCAGTACCCGATCGCGGAAATGGTGAGTTTGTTGAGGCAGAAGGGAAAGAACGTCAGATTTGCTATTCATCCGGTGGCAGGGAGAATGCCTGGACAGCTGAATGTCCTTCTGGCAGAGGCTGGGGTTCCGTACGACATCGTCCTGGAGATGGAGGAGATTAACGAGGAGTTTGATGAGACTGATTTGGTTCTGGTGATTGGAGCTAACGACACTGTTAACTGGTAAGGAAAAAAAAACATTAAATTTGTAAATTTCATGCAGAGAATTTTTATAGAATTTCGGATACGAGATTTCAAACTAAATTTAAATGGGATTATTTTTTGTTTCCAGTGCTGCCGAGGATGATCCAAACTCGATTATAGCTGGAATGCCGGTTTTGAGAGTATGGAAGGCTGGAAATGTAAGTTAAAAGGAAATACGGGTTGTATTTAGATTTATCTAGATATTTATGATGAAAATATGGATTCCCCCACGTTCTCGTATGGTGGACGATACCTCCGACGCTGATGATTATAATGCTTTTTGAATGGAGGCGTTTTCCCTACAGAATTATGTAGTGTTTCTGACATTTGTTGTATTTTCTCTTTGTTTTTAGGTCATTGTCATGAAGAGATCCTTGGCTCAAGGGTACGCCGCTGTAGACAACCCATTGTTTTTCAAACCCAACACGTCCATGTTGCTAGGTGACGCCAAGAAAACTTGTGATGCTCTCTTAACCAAGATCAAGGAAAAATTAGACAACTAAAAAATGACTCAGTCCAGAGTCCAATAATATCCGTTATGTGATTTTGAAATTTAATTTATTTGTTTCTTGTTTCCTCTGTGAATTGTAGAAATTATGAACTTGTTTTATAACGGCATTTCTTATTCTTGCAAATGATGAAAAAAGGAAGGAAAGGTTTCGAAAGGAATAAAAACAATTGTTGGATCACAAATTGGCGTCTCGTAGCATCCCCTCCCCATTGCTGAACTCAATGCTACACTCCTGGCTTACTTTGAATCAATCTAATATCTACGAAGACAAAAAGGTCCATATTTAGCGTACCAACTGGAATTTCACAACTTTAATAGTCCTCTTATCTCAAATTGCATAGCCAAATCGAATTTTGTGACGTTTTATTCGTCCCCATTGCAATGCCTAAGTAGGTCTAGGGATGTCTCAACTGCTACTTAGTTCAATCATTTTCCTCTTTTATACTTTATTAGAAAAAAAACGAAGGCCGTCAAATTAAGGTCAAAAGCCCAAATGTCTACCTTATCATGCAATTAGATAGATAGATAGATAATTTTATAGTTGATGTCAATACTTCCCCTATTTTATATAATGCTTATATACTGTTTAAGAAACTTTTAAGGGACGGACCCCGCCACTTGTCTTCTCCTACACCATCTGTATTTTCATCGCCAATCCCCTCTTCTTCTTCCCTGTCGTCCTCACCGCCTTCATCGCTGGAGTCAACGGCTTCTCCAGTAAAGTAAAGAACAGCTGTACGCATAATCTGCTCCTTCAGAGAACTGCCAATCCCGAAATCCTATGTGATCTCATCTAGAACCTCGGGATTGTTAGCTTCCTCATTCTTAGGATAAGAAAATTGGGGCGGATTAAAAAATTCGAAAAAGCTGGCATTCTGCTCAATTTTGGAAATGATTCGGATTGTTTACATCCTTCCCTGACTCCAAGTTGATGGTGCATACAGTACTCTTGTAGATTTTAGTGCTCTAATAGGAAAGAGGATCCATCCAGTCAACTACTGCTACTACTATTTGGTAAAACTTCACCAAGCAGTCATAGTCATTATTAGTGAAATAGTCATTGGGAGAGAAGTAAACGTGACACTTGAATCCCAGGGGCTCCTTAGTTAGCTCCACTTTGATGTCTGCCAAGGGCTCCAAAATGGGTATGTCACGCGGTTTTGAATGCCATTCTGTCTTGTACATGTCCACTTGGAAGGAAACTCTTTTATTCAAAAATTTGACGATAACTGGCTTACGCCGTTCTAAAAACCTTAAACAAAAACTTGGAGTATTCAGCGCTTTCGGACGAGTCACTACCTCAAGAGGAGAAGGGGTCGACTCCGATGAGCCAAACAGGGTTACGTTTTTAGTGAGTGTAGCAACGGGCATACAACAGGAAAATAGGTCGAATGAAGTGAAAGAAAATGTTCAAGCGTACAGAAGTACCGATGAAATGTGAAAGGTAGAAATTAAAAATATATGCATTTGCAGGTGGTAACTAATAACAAGTTCTAGTTCACTGCAACAATAGTTAGTAAGGTTTGTTAAGCTCCAAAGAAAGCAAAATAGAGCTATTGATATAAAGGGTATATTTATATGATAGTATGAAAGGAATGCATGTATGAAGTTGTTGATATGAATGTTTGTGGTGCTTAAAATCTCCATCGGATAAAGCTGGGGTCATGTACGAAACATAAAGAAGTTCAAACTCTATCGAAGGAGAAACGTCCAATTAACTGATAAGATGAAATGTCGAAGCCTAGTATAAACATAGTTTCGGTTCGGACAAAGTCATTCTGTTGTAGAGGTTCAAATGATTAACAGCCGTTTGTTTGTTGGTTACAAAAACTATTTGTAGTTGGAAACGAAAAGTCTTATTATCAGAAATACGTTTCGCAGATATTAAAACAAGTAGCACAATTAATCATCATATGCAGTTATTTGATCATAGTTTGTTTTCACGAGCGGAATATATTCACGTAGTCTGCGCATAATCTGCAGAGCTCCGGGATATTACCTACTTGGGCTCAAGATTGTTCATGTTATCGGCGACTAAAAATCATTATCGCTATTATGCATGGTAAGAGTATCTGATATAAACTTGCATGACGAACTCCCAAGTTTCTGTTGTAGATTCAAACTTTGAACGAACTATGGCGTTTTCAGGACCTGGGGAAACATCAGTTAGTGAGATCGGTTTGAAAGAAATTTCATTAAATACAAAAGGGGGTGCCCTTGGTAAAATTAACTTTCGACTGCTTGTATCACCATAAATACTGGAGGTGGCATACTTCATCTCTTTATATCCCAACGGGCGTTTAGATGGCAATACCGATAAAAGTTGTTTTCAGAAAACTGATCCCTTCCGTTGGATCCGAAGATTTTAACATTTTTGCAGGTTTCTCTTCCTAAAAAGTTCCTAAGTTTATGGTAACTGCTATCAATATTGACATTTACACAGGTTACGACAAAAATCAATTTACTCTTCAGTGCAGTTTATAAAATTAAATGCACGTAGTCTCTCATCGCCACCGCTTGAAGGTGCTTTCACATGAAAGGGTAAAGGTGGTGACATTTCGCGTCTAGACAAACGAGACGTTGTCCTTGCAACGCCGGATTCCTGTTACCAAGTTTCGAAAAAATCGGTCGCATTGTATGATTTTTGTACCGGGAAGATTTTGCGGTTGGCTACTTTGCCTTAGTGTTGGCTAGCTCCGGAAATCCCTTCCTCTTTTCAAGTAAATCTGTTGCAATAGTTTTATCTTCATTGAAAACGGGCTACTTTGAACTACGCATGTGAGCGGCACCCTATGATATTCCTTGTTAAGTTTGCAAATAAAACAGTTGGAGGTGGTCGATAGCATAATGAACCGTAATCCAAGACTCCATATTCCGTATATTTTTTGAAAAGATTTTATCCTTACTGCGCTAAAAAATTGTCCGTAACTAAGGATAAGTATTGAAAGTTGAAAACAACTGTTTCCAAAATAAAAAATTTACATTTAGCAACTTTGAAATAGTAGGTTCAATAAACCTCGGAAGTCAATGACCACGTTGATTTGTATTAATTGTTTTCTGAGCTACTTTTAATTTGTTGCATTTATGTTAGGCGGTGGCATTTCTTTTCTAAGCTTGTACTTGCGCATCCAAATAGTCGTGTACCACTCACAAATACTTTAAAATAATGTTTGCTTTCCAGTTGCTGATTTGCCAATGGCTGCTGAATAGGCAGCAGTGGCAGTGTTTGGTTAAAGATTAAAGCAGTTTAGTGCAGCTATACAGTCACACCTGAATGCAAATCAGAAACTCAAAAGTTAGTGGGGCACATGTCTTTCTAAATATGATTAACGTTTCAATAAGGTTTTGAGAATGTGTGCTTGACAAATGTTTTGTTAAAACACAAGCAAAACATGAGGACTCGAATCGCTTGCACACGGATCTGTCCTTGAAGCGGTTACAGAAAAACAAACGGATTGATATCTTTGCAAGAGCGACTAATAAACCGTTTTTGAATGTAAGTGGATGTTTGACAAACACATACAATCTGACAAAACTACAAATGTGTAAGTAAATTAATAAATTTATTTTTCTTCCTTTGTCAGCATTGATATTTTGTTCACAGCATGAATACTATGAAGAACAATATTATTTTAAAGTAAAGTAAATGCATAGGGCGTTGACGACATATCATATTGAATAAAGTAGCTGTGCATACAATTAAAGTACATAAGTACTTGAGGCATACGCTTGATTTTTTTTGCATTCGATAGCCAAAGAATCGAATGTTGGATATCCAGTATAGTTTATTAATTAATGCTCAAAATTACGCCCCCAATCGTGGAAATGTTTTTCATCGAAAAAAGTTGCCTTTGTTTTCTCTCGAAGCTATCTCTGATCGTCTCTGATATATTGTCAGTTGCTTTTTACCGATTGAGTTTAAAAATGACGGGGAGCATAGTGAAAACACAAAGAAGCTTTTGATGGAATTTTCATGTTTATGAAAAAACAGTTACACTATTTAATGCAGACAATTCAGGAAACCCGTTTCAGCATCGCTTTCACTCTCTATCAGTGAAAATATAATTGGCTGCTAATAACTTGTCCGAAAATCCGGAAAAATTCCCCTGCAAGTTATCCGAAAATCCGAATTTTTTGATGCAAGCTGTCAAAAAATTCGATACGACAAAAAATAACCGAAATCAGCCTCAGCGTCACCTTAAAAAATGTAACTCTAACCCCAAAATTGTCGCAGCCTTGCGCCTTTCGGACAAGTTACAAGTATCTAATAACTTCCACCTGTATCATAAATGGAAAATGAATGTAGAAAAACGTTGGTATCTGAGTTTTTGGCGCTTGGCGGCGTTAATTTAAGCATCGACGCAAAGCGTTAATTAATTAACCCTACAAGATATACAAACGTCAATCTTCGGCTATCAAATGCTGACAAAGTCAACCGCATACTTCAAGTATTTACTTAAATTGTATGTACTAGTTACCTAGTTTTTGATGTTTGTAATCTACACCCTATATTTATGGATTCTATATATATAGATGGATGGAAACGGATTTTTAGCAGTTTCAAGGCAAATTGCTCCAAACGAACAACCTAGATTGAACAGCTACAGTAAAAATGGGCAACACAGTTGTAAAATACAACGGCGTAAGACACACTCATATTTTAAACCAGAAAGCGTTTGTCTATTTTAGTCCATATAAATCTTACTTACACTTACTAATTTTTTAACGATAGCTTTTCAAAGCCCAGCCAACCATATCATTGGACATCGTACCAAGGCCCGATGTGTCTGGATGTAGTGAAGCAATTATACCTCCGAATATAGCATCGCCAGATCCAGTAAGGTCATTTTAAAGTAGATTAAAACAGCCTTTCTTAGAATATGTAGTCTTAAAGTCTAACCAAACGTTATTACTACAACCTCTCAAGACTTCAAGCACAGAGGCACATAATAAATCGGCACCCAACTACGATGTAATATGTAATCGATACAATGATGCTCTTCAGTTACTAGCGTTAAAGAAAAATTTGAAGCGGAGTTGTAATAAGTAGTTGGAATTTTAGATGATAATTTGATTAAAACATATAGTTTCTTTGATGTTCTGTTCCTTTTTCCTGAAATAAATACCATGAAACTGTAATTGATGTTTGTGGACCATTTTAATTCCAAAAATACAGCTATCCAATTTTTACTCCAGTCATCTGCGAGACATTGATTGAAAACTAAAACCAAACTAGTCGTGACTGGTTGTAAACAGAATCCGACAGCAACTGGAAAATTTTCTTGGCATTGTGTTGTGCGAAACGTTCGAGCGTATGGTTTATATGTCTTGAGTAATGAGACTCGGCTCTTCGTAAATAGAGAAAGGAGTTGTTCATTAGCGAAACTCCGTATCAAATATAAATTCAAGACGTATTGTATTGCATTACTTTATTTTTAATAACGAGGAGTTCGCAAGGAATCTGACTAAAAAATGTTTAATGTTCAGCTCTAGATTTACTTGAGGTTTTTTGTAAAAATCAAACGACTCATAGAAGAATTACTCATAGAATTATTCGAACTGCTCAGAAGCAGAGTGTTCTTTACACCAATCATGTATTCATGCATGTGAACGGTTATCAGTATCTTATAAGAAACCTGACATATCATAAGTTTTCCAATCCTTATGTAAATGAACTGGGTGAATCATAATGGCTACCCAGCCTCATCATTTTTAATATTGTGAATGGCTTCATCGACAATTTTAAAGGAAAAGTCTAATAGGTATGTTCCCTCCAGCAAATGTTTCGGTTATCTATGTTGTGTGATCGCGTAATACCAGGGATACAATATGCGGAATATAACTGAAATTTACTGGTTTAATCTTTTTTCATATTCTGTCACATTTCCAACCGTTAAATCTATTTACGACAATTCAGAAAGAAGCCATCAATTTTCATGCAGGTAACGATTTAATGTCAACATTTACCATCTATGAATACAGGAAGCAAACACAAATATATTATGTAAGAGGTACTTAACGCTAACGCTAAGCAGAACACGAAATAACCAAATCTGGCATAAAACATTTAGTGAAAAAACCAGTGCGGATTTACACTTGCTAAGTCGCGAAAACATCACGAATCTCAACGTCTGTGCTACAGGGAGAACTACATATTACATTTGTGCAACATGAAACTCCTCATTTTTAAAGTCGTTGTAGCTAACCGCTGATGGAATGCCCGATGATTTCACAAATAAAATTCACGAAAGTCCAGATTGTGTGTGCCGGGAAATCTTACTTACTTATTTATTGTCACTTAAACACTCAAGAAAAACACTGTCAGAAGGACAGTTTAGAACCCTTTCTTTTCTTCTTTTCGTTTCTTTAAGGACACCTGTAATTAGAACAAAAAAATCTCTTCCTCTTTGCTTGTCGCAAATCTCTCCTCCGTTTCACTCAATAATCCCGTTCTGTCGTAGTCGTCTCTCCCACGGGGTCCCCCACTCACTTCTTAACGCCAGACTCTGTGTTCATCGTTTTGGTACCGCTCCTTCCCCAACAAATACAATTAAGTAAAGATGAAGATGCGAGATGAGATGTAACATAATCTTAACCCCTTCTCATTTCCTCCATGACTCAGGGCTCGTGCAACAACTTCAAAAATATTTTTGCAACATGGAGCACTACATTTGTGCAGCATGTAGCACTACATTTATATAATAGGTTACACTACCTTTGTACGGCATGGAGAAATGCGTTCGACTAATTTCGTCAAGGATGTCCGAGATTTGGTAATAACAGACAGACAGACACACACAGATATCCTCAACGATCTTAAACAACTTTCGCTACTTCATGAGCCAAAAAATACTATAAGCTTTTACCTGTTGTTTTAACCATCACAGCTGGACATATCAGTAATTTATGATGACAGATGTGATAGAAGACAGATCTTTTGTTCATGTGTCTGAAAACTCATGTCAATCTCTCGTAATTTAAAGATGATCGATGGATTGTAAGTCATACATATTATTATATTATTATGAATATTATTAATATTCGGGAATCAGGCAATTTTTTTGTTACAAAATATGGCCTCTTCGGTTCATATTCTGTATTTCAATGGGCATGCCTTATCATGTACAATGTAATACGAACATGTTTGAACAACTAACTAGAGTCGATAATGAATGGGACGCAAAATATTCGAGGACAAATTAAATGATTCGACAATTTCGAGTTCATTCATTTGAACCACAAGTAATATACAGGGAAAATACATTCCCTGGATATTCATTCTTTTCCAGTACTTCCGTACTTTCAAACCGATTTATGCCTAATTTCACAGACTTGGTACGAATGCATAGAAGATTTGAGATATAATATTTGGAAATAATTTATTTTGTGCATGAGTATCCCTTGGTCCGATG
>VICI01003920.1:0-12042 GCA_019593645.1 Akabosia matsudoensis
AATAATTTTTACTCAGGTTATCTGCGAACGGGTTACTTTCTTATGAAAAAATGATTCGTTCGTGGCCTTCACCTATTGCACTTTTGACTCAAGAACCCTTTTTTTTTCTTACGAGAAGCTGTTGGGTATCTAAGTATGTAAAAATATCTGATTAACAACTGTTACCACATAAAAAGGGGTTTATTTCTGTCGAAACGTCTGTCCTGTCCCTTTTTTCACTTTCAATTTCAATATCTATACATCATATATTTTTGCATGCAGATATATTAAAACGGTAGGTCAAAGGTTTGCTGGGTCACCAATAAATTCTACTCAGGCCGGACAGCTTTTTACTTCATGAGAAAACCGTTTTTGCCGTTGAACAATTTTCAAATGTTTCTACAGAGCTATCCACCTTTTTTTTACTTAGATTCCACAATTTCACGTGTATTTTCGTTCATTGTTTGTCCAATGAATATATATTCAGATTATTCATATTTTTAGGGTAAAATTCAGGGTCTACTTTTTTTTGCTGAAAGGACAAAAACATACAAAAAAAAAACGGTAAAACGATTGTAAAGAGAATACCCAGCCTGTAAGGAAGGGGAGACATTAAATAAATTTTTTGTCTAGATGTGTTTTCCTCCTTATCAGAAAATACATGCATGCATAATAGATTGTGAACGGATCTTCTTGTACTGTCCTCACTTATAGTTTTTGAAAGTGAAACTCAACGTTTTTTTGTCTCTTTCTCTCCAAATAATCATTCTGATTACGACCATTACTAAAAATTAAACAGGCGAGATCGTATAAAAACTTTTTTCCCCCTTTTTTTGTGTCACCTAAACTTGGATGCTATTCCCAGGCTGTTTTCATGTCAGCAGGACATTTCGTGTGGGCTGATGGCCGCACAGACAGACTGCATTTAAAAAAAGGGACCCAAAGGCCCTGCGTCCGGTTTTGTGGACCCGGGTGTGATGAATAGATTGCGATAATGGTTGTGATGATGACTACGTAAAAAAAAATTTTTTCAATTAAAAAAAGGGACCCAAAGGCCCTGCGTCCGGTTTTGTGGACCCGGGTGTGATGAATAGATTGCGATAATGGTTGTGATGATGACTACGTAAAAAAAATTTTTTTCACAGTAGATTTAGATTCTAGTGTATTTTTGTTGGGTGTGGATCACAGTCACATCTTCTTTTTTTTTTATATCGTTTACTATGGGTCATCATCCGAGATAAAGTTTCAAACTGCCCCAGGAGCAAATATCACCTTTTTTATTATTTACACACTAGTTATTATTATGATTAGAGGATGACTTGACAATTTTGTGTACTGGTCCTTTTAGGATTTTGGTGTTTGGTTCGGGTGACTGGTGACTTGCGATGACGTTTGTCTCTTGTATTCGTTATGAAACGATTGACACTTTTTTTGGAAGATTCTTCCCTAAAATTTTCAGTCGAGTCATTTTCCCTTGTTTATCTGGTCATTCATCATACACAGTTAGAATATTCTAACAAGAAGTTGTGTAAAAATTGTTGAGAAAAAAAAAACGAAATGTGAAAGAATGTTAGCAAAGCTTAACAAGTCGTCCAACAAGTAGGATGACCTTTGTCTAGAGCAAGAAACCAAGTCCGTTGTTGAGATGATGATCCATTTTTATCATAAAAATCTTGGTCTTGGTCTGCTCGCAAGAAGTATTTTCTTCCTCCAAAGAGACCTTTTTTTCTCTTCTTCTTAAGTTTGTTTCCTTTTCAACCAAACATTGTCATATTATGCATGGATGACCGACACGTCATAATTTTTGACGGCTTCAAAAAAAAAATCCATCCGATCCTGAGCTGCTTCTTGTTCGAGAAGCAGAGGCCTAAAATTTTTTTATGAAGGGAAATGTTTTGGTAAACAAAAGGAAAGAAAAAAAGATACGGTATGGCAGGACAGACAAGAGAACTTTTTTTCCGAGCTGTCATTTGAGTTGTGGACGAGGGGCTGGATGCAGGGATTTTCTGTGAGCTGGTCTCTCTCTTACAGTCTTTGGCTGGAAATATGGAAAAAAAGTCCAGGGAAAGCTGTATGTGAAGCGGTGTGTTAAGGTGGTCAAGTGGTTTTGTGGTCAGTCAACTGGTCAATGTACTGAGTCGAAAGCAACAAGCAGATAGTTATGGAAGGAACGTCTTCACAATGGTCATTTTTTCACGAGTCTGACAGTGAGAGTGACCACGAGGAATTTGGTAAGGATTTACCATCAGTGTGCAAAGGAGGAAATCGGATTAGCTGGATTGCAAAGTTTTCCACCCCGTTTTTACTTCCCCTGTTCGGAAAAAAATATAGCTTTTCGGATAAACGTTTTGCCGCTCTAAACAAAAAAAAAGTATAGAAACCCATATGAAATCTTCTTTATTTGTGTGTACTCTCGCAAAGCTTATTAGAAACCACACAGGGAATTGAGTGTAGGAGTGGGAAAACATGTATATTTATCCCTCCAGTTAATTATTACGTAGTAGATTATTATGTGACGGAACACATCCTCATGGGAAATTTGACGTGATGGTCCATTTCGGTGTAATGATCGGTCACAAAAAAAAACTGCGTCCATCATTAATTCCCATTGTCCACGCTATAAAAAAGTGAGATGTTCAAATGGCAGGGACGAAGAAAGAAAACATATACGACTGAATGAGTGGTGTGGGTATCCACCACCACACTATCATTATTATCTCAACTATAAAAGAAAAAGAAAGAAAGCTTACTATTTTTAACCCTTTTTTATATGTTCAATAAACACTTTTAGATATTTTTTTTAAAAAGAGAAAAACCATTTAAACAGGGTACTTGGCTAGCCATCTCCGGAAGAATGCATTTTTCCCCTTTTTTTCTCTCTCTCTCTCTTCTGCACAACAACTGGCGATAAGTACTTTTAATGTTGATAATGCATTCTTTTTTTTTTTGAATATCAAAAAACGGCTATTAATCATACTCGCTTTTCTTTGTCATGACGGGTAAAATGCCCGGTGAAAAACTGCACATATTGTGATGAAAAGCTAGTTTTGGTACATTTTAATGCATCCAAAAAAATCCAGGAGAGTTACCATGGCCACAAACTTGATAAAAGTCAATCTTTACCGGACAAATTAGGTAATTTGATGGAAATGGATACACTATGCAAATGAACGGGATTTTTGTTGTGTATCCATGGCGGTGGGTATTACGTCACGCTGTAATTTTCATTCTGAGAAAGAAGAGAAGAAAACAGCATTTTTGTAAGGGATGATAGAGTATCTAGAAGAGAAGAAATTTCACCTTCTTTGTTATTATTTATGTATTTATGCAAACAAGCTGTAATAACCAATCTTCTCATGGTATCTCTCTTTCTAGAGGAGAAAAATGGTTAGGGTGAGAGTGCACTGAAGAGATGGTTATCGGACCAACCGACCAAAGCCATCACCTCGACCCTATTGTTATGTTAACATGTCTTGAGAAGGATAAATAAATGAGGAGAGAGAGAGAGAGAGAGAGAGAGAGAGAAACGACTCCTACCAAAGTAATGTTATTGCGCTGTGATTGGAAAAATATTGACAATCATCTTGAAAATGAGAAAAACAAATGGGAATCAAGTTATTATGCAACAATTTTGGGAGAAATATGAATCTTGAAATGTTATTTCTATTTTTATATGTTTTTTTGTCTCTTTCTAGTGGACCAATATGCGACAACCAATTCTCCAGCTCCCTCGCATGGAGTCGGTCCTGGCGATACGCTGACGTGTGGCTCATGCCAGAAACAGTTCAGTTTGGGTGACATAGTCCGGTTTATCAACCACAAAGTCAAAACATGTCCTGCCGTAGTAGCTGCTGGGTCGGTGGGCGGCGGAGCAGGTCAAGCGAGTCATTCAAATCAAGTGGCTGCCGCAGCAGCCGCTGCAGCGATACTAAACAATAATAATTTCGACACCAAAAACAATCACCATTTGGGTCATCATCCCCTCAGCCATCACTATCTGGGAGAGAGTCCAAGCAGTTCAAATCCTTGCTCGGATGCAGACGAGGACGACGATGACGACCAGGAGCAGCACGCATATGCGAGGAGTCTCATAAGCGCTGCTGCAGCAGGCCTGGCTCAACAAAATGGACAAAATAATAATAATAATAGCATTAAAGAAGACTGTGAGGGGATGGAGGTAGAAGACGAGGTGATCAACAATAATAATAATGAAGTAAAAGAAGGTATTCCCGACAGAGACTTCAAAGGCGAGGAACCCACCGAAAAAGAATCCAATCATTTGACCAATCATACTGCATCATCGTCGTCGTCGAGTTCATCCCCGTCCAGCGGCAATCACCATCTCAATCACAATCACATTATTCCCGTGGTAAAGCCGAGCATTAGTGCTCCAATCAGTCGCCGATCCAAATCCCATCACCACAGTTACAATCACCCGAAGTCGGGAAAGCTTGAAGGTGGATCGGGCAAATGCGCCCCGGGATCGCCTCCTGCATCATCAGGTAAACTGTTCATACATGTTTTTTTATTTTCAAAATCTCACTGTTCATTGAAGCCTCGACTTTGCTGTTGTTTGCATACAAAAAAAGTCTCACCACATTCTTTAAGCAAAGTTCCCATAAAAAACAACATCCACGAACCAGCTCTCGCTTCCGCTCGTGTGCGTATCCACACTTGACCGCATGTTTCCCATGGTCAGCCGAGAGAATGAAGAAATTCTAGTTTTCCTATCGTGTTCATCGTTTCATTATGACTTGATGTGAAACGTGATTAGCGGGTTTACATGAGCAAGGTTAGTCACATGAGTGCTTCATCAGAATGAATGACGATGCGGAGAAAAAAAACGACCAACTTTTATGTTATAATTGGTGAGCATGTACCTGAATCAGAGTGGTCATCATTTTATCTGCAACTCTCTCGTAATGACCATCTCCGGAAGCTTAGAACTTGATCCTATGTATATCTAACTAAAAAGCAGAGTTTTCTTTAAACGCGTGGTCAATTGCGGTATAACTTGGTTGAATGAACCAGAGCCAACTACATCCCCAGTGATAAATGATTTTTGAAGGTGAACACCCGCTTGTCTCTTTTTCGGTGGCTTGACGTGATACCTTCTTTGAAATAGGTTTTTTTAGTCAAGATTAAAAAAAAAAACTCTCGTCACTGACACCAACGACACTCCTGTCGCCAAAATATGTTACCAAATAGGATACTACGAGGATATATATTATGCTTACAGCACATTACTCAATTGTCAGTCGCATCACTCACATGAGCACTGAGAAAAAAGGGTTATAAAAAAGCCCCAGTCCATCTTTGTCTCTGAGCAGCTGCCGCAATTTTGGAAAATGTGTAAATTATGCAGAAAAATTAGTGGGGATGAGCCATGCTCGCAGGTTTTCCCTAAAATAATATATCCAATTTTTGCCAAACTTGTCCATTCATTGATTTTGAGGACAAGGAAAGGGCATGTCTGATCACAATTTGTTTTCTGGTGGTCATTAAGAAAACTGTAGGAGCTCAAGGAGACTCCCCAAAACTCTTCCCCTTAAATTTGATCAAAAAGTCTGACTGCCTGTCCGAAGAAAAAGAAAGAGAAATCTGTGCAGATCTTGATTACCATTTACGTCACGACGTCAACCCAGGCAATATTCAATTTTCGGAAGGGTTGAGTAGCTTCCGATTTTGTGTTACATGTCGTTTTTTTGGAGCAAAAGTCAAACTGTAAAATGTGAGCATGGCGTGTCCGTCCTATCATTTTCCAGCAAGCTGGTGTCCGTCGTTATGTGATCTGCTATCATTTCACCCAAATGGTGGGAAATGTGTGAATGGAATGTGAAATTAGCACTTTCAAATCTCCCCTTCAGAAATAACCAAAAAACCAGAAAAAGTATTTTGCAGACATTCGTTCCGTTTCTTGTTTCTTATCGTACGTTGACGGGTCAGTAAAGGAAAAACGATCAATATTAACTTCACATGCTCTTACCACAAAAGATTTTCATTTCAGAGACGAACATGTCTCCTAAATATGACATGAGTTTCCTGGTAAACAGTCTCCAAAAATTGTAAAGATCAAGTTTCCCAACCAACAACCCTTCTTGAACACTAACTGTCACTCATTTAAGGATTGCCAGCAATTAGCACATTTTTATTACAACCTTTTCTTCCGCTTTTAGCCTCAATTTTTTTTTTCTCCATCTGGCAAGAAGAAACTTTATTTCGAGCTCCATTTGCAACAAACTTTGTCTATTGACCGTTGTTCATTGTTTCCACTTCTGTATTTTGTATAGCTGACCACACACTGTCTACTTGTTTCCTTCGATTCATACCACTCCCAACTTTCATTTCCATGGTCACCTGAGCTCATTTTCATTACCATAATGCACCAACATCACGCGACACGCAACATTAGTCCAAACTCCTGTCCATTTACCATAAAAATTATATTCGCATTTTTTATTATTATTCATCTACCAAAAAAACCTCCGTGTGTGCATTTTGTCATCCCTAAACAAAGAGAACTAAGAGATTCCTACCTGCCGAGATGAGTCGGCCCTATTCCCCTTTCGCTTGTTTGTTTTACCGAAAATGAGTTTTTCTCTCTCTCTCTCTCTTGCTTCCTACAATTGTCTTGGTTGCATGTAAATGACTGACAGAGTTAAAAAAAACATATGAATGCACTTTTCTCCATGACGACACTGCACTGCAGTCATAAAATAAAATTGTGTTTACCCACACCGTCATCATGTAAAACTAATGTATGCAGATGATAGGTTTTTTTTTTCACTACGTCTACGGTCATCATCATCACCGTTTGCATGCAAACTTTCATCATATTCTTGTATCAGTCGTGTTTTTTTTTTTGGTGAAGGAGGAAGTGAAAAAAACGGAAGAAGGGAAAATATCATATTGAAATGCCACCCGTGGCCATTATGAATGCCCGGGTTATATATCCAACGTTCTTTTTATTATTTTTTTGGGCATGGTCAACTATGACTGCATCTCGCGACGTGATGCTGAGAAGATATCCATGACCGGTTTTTGATTCAATTTTTAAAACGCATCATCCCAGTTGTTGTTGAATTTATAGTGCAGTATGAATTTTAATGGGTTTGCCACACAATAAAAAATACCCGGAGAATGCACATGTCAAACGCAATCGGATAAAAAAATAAGGGTTTTTTTTGTTGGTGAGGTATATCAGATATGGGTTGTTTGTGTGGGTGCTCCTGTTAAATCCATTTTGAAAAAAGAATACTGTAGGGTTACACAAGCAACTGAAGGGTTTAGTTGTTTCATTTTTAAAAAAATAATCTTTCAAATATAATATATCAATTTCGTCATGGTAAATATGTGTATTTTTTTTCCACAAGTTTAATGACTCTAGTTATCACCATTTTTGAACTATACTGATCGTTTTGTACTTTAAAAAAATGGATTCGGGTCGATATTGATTGAAAATACGGACTTATTTCAAAGTAGAATAAGTTCTCTGGTTTTACTGCAAGCGAAAGAATAAAGACATCGTGCATTGTTCATTCTGGAAATGCCAAGAAGATTTTAGAATTGTTTCCACAACATTTATGTATTGCATAGTAGATGCATTAATGCATGCACAGGTTCTTTTCTATTTTTTTTTTCGCATAGTGCACAGCACGTTGACAAGTTTGTGACTTTTTCTTTTATCTTTGTCCAGTGGTTCCCCTGATGATAAAGAAAAAAAAGGAGTTGGAGTCAGATAGACTTTCTTTTGTGTTTTCTCTCTATTTGAATATGCAGAGGAGAAATTCTTGTTCCACTTGGATTGATTTCACTTTGGTGTTTTTCTATATACTTTGGACAATCCTTTTGTTGTGGTAGTTCTTCAAGTGGTGACAGTGGAGAAGAACACTTTTTCATGTCCCACGTGACGGGAGTGATCATCAGTCAGGATTTGGGTTTTTTTTGTATTTTATTTCATAGAAACCTCTTGATCGTGTGGACGTAAAGGATTTTTTTTACCAGCTTAATTTTTTATGAGACAACAGTACTAAAAGCGAAAGAACAAAAATATAATCAATAAATGTCCACCAAGTGAAATCCAAAAAGAAATGTACACATATATAATATAGGTAATAATATGAATGCTGGATTGTGACGCAGCACGCTTTTTCTTCCATCTATATTTTTGGTGACTTATGCTGTTCCTGGCAAACAAAAGTAATCAATTAATTGTTTGCTGACTGCTTGGGGATATGTATATTTCTAGTAAAAACCTTTTTTATCATTTATTTTCCTCCAATACCTAAATTGAATTACGTAAGCAGAATGAAAGTTGTAGAGAAAAAAAAGTCAGTCACTCCAGCAAGTTGCCAGCTTTTTTTCTGCTGACTTTCCCGAAAAAAAAATCCCAGAAGAATAGAGGAAACACTTGAGTTCATCATGAAAATGACCGTAGGCTAGAGGGAAACTGTATTTTTGTCGCCTCACAGTAAAAGAAGGGAATTTTTTTGCACTGTCACGTGAAAAACTGGAGGGTGGTGATTGAATGACCAAAAGGAAAAAAAATATATATAAATAAAGGCAGTTTTCTCGGAATCAAGTCATTAAGAGTAATTAGAAGGATTTTTAGACAAAGATGTGGCGACAATTTATCTTTGAAAAATGAAAAAAAAAGCTTAAAATAGGAACGTGCGCTTTTGTAAGTGGAAAAGGGGGAAACAGGTTTTAAATTTGGATCACGTTTCATACATCAGTCCAATTGATGTTTCAAGACTTGGTTATCAACTTGTTTCTGGTCCACTGAGTCCACAGCGCTACTTCTTTTCTTTTTTTTTGTCAGCTCAAATTGACCAAGTGGATCATTCAAAAATATGATATGATATGCGGGGGTGTGCTTGATCTGCGTAATACACATGAGTAGCTGGATGAATGACATTTCATAAAAAAAGAAACGATTCGATCATGCTCTGGAGGAGTTATAATGAAGAGGTAGAAAGAGATATAAAAAAAGCGAGAGTTGTAGAGAGGATCATGGACGAAGGGGAGTTAGTGGTAAAGCAAGTAAATATATTGTCGTTTTAGTTTCTTGTCTCTCTGGGGCATTCTAATAAAAAACAGGACTGATGAGCATTCCTCTGGGATGACTGGAGGTGAATTTCAGGAAGAAGTTGTTTAACGGTGGATTTTTTTTTTGTTTTATTTTTCTTTCAGAACCAAATCGATTCACGTGTGGTACCTGCCAACAAATTTGCTCGTCTGCGTGGTCACTAATCCAGCATGTTCAAGACAAGCATGGTGTCAAGTTATGTCAGGAGACACCTTCAGATCAGATAGTGAGCGATGAGAATCAGCCAGCTGGACAGTGGAAAGGATCGAGTAATGGGAGCTCGGGGAAAGTTGGAGGAACACCAAGTGGAGTTCGCGCACCAAGTCCTAGTCCCATTCTGGGAAGTACGCTGATGGGTGTTAGCACAAGCTCTGCAGCGTCGTCAACCGTGACAACAAACTCGCCACAAATATTGGGAGCTACCTCTACATCGACTGCAAGTAATCGTCACCATCGTCATTCCGACGGAAGAGATCGGAGTGTTAGCCGGGAAAGTAGTAGGGAAAGAAGCTCGTCGAATTCAAGCGCGGCTGCGGCCGCCGCTGCTGCCCAGCTACTTGCAGCGAGTGGTCAACCAGGAGGATTTTCCTTGGCAAATGCGGCGGCAGCTGCTGCTGTTGCAGCCGCGGCTGTATCAAACGGAGGTCGCAATCCATTGGTCCCACCTAATCCATTCAGCCAGGATCATCTTGGCCTTCTTCGCTTTCCATTTCCCCAGCCGTTTTGTATGCCTCCAAGGCCACCTTCAGCAACCAGCACAGCCAGTACTGGTGCTAGTCATGACTTTCGTGCTGTAGAACAACTGGTCAGTCCCGCAGCGGCAGCATCGCTTGTTAATTTTTCGGGTGCCAATACGCCGACTGGTATACCGCAAGGCATCTCTTCTGGAAACTCGACATCAAATGGAGGAACTGTTCCTAGGTAAGTGATAACCAGTATTACCAAAGTTCTAATTTGTAGAAAGATCTTTTTGAAAAACTGCCATGTTTTCGTCCCCTAAAACCCCACATGACTTTCTTTTCTGAACGCTTTGCTATTCGTAATTGTGAGCTAATCTTGCTAAAAAAAACCTTGTTTTTTCTTGCTCTACCATCTATTTGTGGCGTCTATTGATTCATCAGTTCTTCTGCTGCACTTTCTGCTTCAAGCGTAATCAGCTCTCCTCCCAGTGGTGGAGTTGGTGCCCCACTTACTAACCCTCCTAACTATACTACTAGCAGCACTAGTTCTGCAAGTAATATCGCCATGGCAGCAGCATCTTTACTTTCTCCCGCTGCACTTACCAGTCTCCTTGGTGACCACGCACCACACCATCTTCACCACCGACCTGCCCCACTTGCCCCTCCAACTTCACTCCCGTCTATATTTTCCCCTCCGGCTCCGCCACTCCCACTACCCTCTGTTGTGGATGCTATCTCAAGTGCATCCCCATTTTTGGGAATATCTGATGTCCATCATCCTCATCCACATGACATTTTTCTACACAGTGACTTCCGGCCATCACCACAATCCGTACCAGGCCTTCCGGGTTCTTTACCGTTTGACGCTCGAGCAATGGATTTAGCTGCTGCTGCTGCTGCAGCTGTCGCCTCTATCCGACACCCTGCCAATCCTGGAGGCGCACCAGCAGGATCGCTAACCGAACCTCTGGACTTTTACTCTCAAAAGTTGAAACAACTTGCTGGCGGCTCTGGTAACAGCGCTACAAGCCCAAATCCACTGTCGCCCGGATTCCCAAGGAAACCAGTGATGACACCTCCATCCCCACTGTCTCCTGATGATGGTAAGTAAACGAACTATTGTACTTTTTGTACTTATGATTTGCCAAGTAGTCTCGCATTACATGCTTCTTTATTTATTTATTTATTTATTTTTCAACGTTGCACGTTCGTATTTATTCCAGGCAAAGGTGGAAAGCGGTGCCACGTATGCAACAAAAAATTCCGTTTTGATAGCACCCTTGTCGCTCATTTACGTACTCACGATAAGGATCCTCCACATTCATGCCCTCACTGCCGGCAAGCATTCACATCTCACCTTCGTCTGCGTCGTCATTTAATCTCTCAGCATGGTCCTCTTCCAGACATGGACGACGGGCTTCTCGCATCAATGGGCTTTGTTGGAGGCATCCCCGGAATGGGTGTGGCGCCATCTGCTTTCATTTCGAAACACCTTTCCTCTCCTCACCATTTGCAGCCCCAGCATCTTGACATGGACACTATTTCTACAAGTACAACCACATCCTCCTCCCCAGCTATCACGTCAACCGCTGTTTCCTCCTCCTCTTCCTTGTTCCCCATGGCACTAGACTCAACACTGAGCCCGTTGGCGGCCACTGGGCGACATAGCAGCACTCCCACGCCTCCCACTAGCGGTATTGGCTCTAGTATTAGCTCCGCTCCCGGTGGGGCTACTACCAGTTCCGGGCCAAACTCAAGCAGCAGTTCGACTACCCATCATGACATGATTTTTGATGGTAACACTACCCATAAGTCAGACAGTGACGGCCAGCACAACAATAGTAGCAACTCTGGGACATCAGCAAATGCTAACACTACAACCAGCACTGAAGTCATGGACAACAGCAATAATCGGATGGATCACGAAGATGACGATCATGGAGATGAGGGCTTGAATAAAACAGAGGAGCATGAAGAGGATGACATGCAAGAAGAGTCTCTCAACCTTTCATCCACTGCACAATTGGAGGAAAGTGAGAATAGAAATAGCTCTGATAAAGAACCAGACAATCGGTCCGTCAGCACTCCTCCACGAGCTGCATCTGCTTCTAAGCAGGCCACAAACAGCCCATCAAGTGATCATAGCAAACGCTCCCGGAAAGGTGGCCAATCTATTGCAGAAGAAGACTCTTCCCTCGAAGACGAATATGATGAATATCTAGAAAGCGACGGAGAAGGCGAGCCAAGTCCCTCTGAGCCATCCGCCAAAAGACGGCGTCATGGTCAAAGCGGTAA
>VICI01003921.1:0-12040 GCA_019593645.1 Akabosia matsudoensis
AGATGTGCAGTCAGGAGGCACATATATTTTTTATACTTCGGGGTCTTAATTATAGTGCTTGTAATTTTATGCGGAGCAATTATAAAATGAGCCAAGAGTGTACTTATGAAGAAAATCCATTTGGATTTCAGAAATTTGACGACAACTAGAATGAAAAAGTCAACTACATGCCATTGTAAGAGAAAGATGCGTTCATGTGCATGGTGTGCTTAAAGAAAACTGATTAACTATTATTAAGTAGCGTAAGCTGCTTTATGAAATAGTTCATGTCCGTCCTTCCGTCCGTCCGTCGGTCCGTCTGTCTGTCCGTCGCCCCTTCGGTGGTGTTGCTGTAAATATGTAGAAGTTGTTTTTTGGCTCAAACTTTGGACTACATTGTCCGATGGGTATGAGATTTTGTATACAGGTTGTTTGGAGGTCTTGGCAAGAGACAAATGGGGTTTTAAGCGGTTTCAGGTGCCTGCAGGGGCCTGAATTCGTTTTTGAGGGATAACTTGAACACGTATGGTGTGATTGGCATGAAATTTTGTACAGAGGTTCTTTATAGGCAGATGCAACAGATAAATGCGTTTGCATCTATTTCAGGTACCTGCAGGTGCCCGAGTTCGTTTATTAGGGATAAATTGAACACGTTTAATCCGATAGACATGATACTTTGCACAGCCGTTCATGGCAGGCAGAGGCAACGTATAAAGGCAGTTACATCGATTTTAAGGTACCTGAAGGTGCCCGAATTGGTTTTAATGTTAAATTAGGTACGCTTAGTCCGATAGACATGAAACTCTGTAGGACAAATCAGGTATGCTTAGTCCGATTGACATGGATTTCTGTACTTCTTCTGTATTTCTGTACATAAGCCCCAATTCATTTTACAGGGATAAATTGAGCACGCTTTGTCTGAAAGACATTAAACTTTGTACGGAAGTTTCCAATAGCCTTTTGCAAAGGATATACGTGTTTCAACGGCTTTTCAGTTGGCTGCGGTTTTCGTTGTTAGTCATAATTTGGAAATTCGTTTTGTGCTTGATATGAACGTTTTCGCGTTTCGTTCGCGGCTTACGCTACTTCGGTATTCCGTTGTACCGGTTTATTTTAAATGAATAACGACTGACACGAGTGGTAGGAATGAGAGCATATATTCTGTTAGAAACAAAAATTTTACTTAAGCTTTCAATTCGAAATGTGTCTTGCATACATTTTTTACACTACCCGAGTTATGGTAATGCGTCAGAACATCCTAAAATTCATTTCATCCTTACATATCCCAATTTTGGATACAATGAAATGTCATAGCAGACAAACATACCTAATATATCAACAAAGCGACAACAATGGCTGAATATAAATGTTTTTACGGTGTTACATGCTACAAATTTTGCCTTTCACTGGCTACTTTCTTCGGGCATGGCTTTGACTTCATATTAAAGTGCCCCACTTCCCCACAGAATCCACATCGACGTGGTCTACGGACCGGACCAGAAACCGCTTGAGTACTTCCAGAGTTAGAAGAATTTTGTACAGGTTCAGCTTGCGAGGAAGTACTTGCTACATTGTTTGCGTGTAGGAGAGATACAGATGTACTTGAGTCATGAGTGGAAGCTTCACCATCAGCTGGCTTTGGACATAGTATATCCTGACAGTCTTCTGCTACAAAAGGTCTTATCTTCTCATACAGATATTTAATTCTTTCTGGCGGCAAATTTGTTACTTCGATGGGATTAGGAAGTGAAGAAGCTAAAAACTCGATGTCGGCTGCAAATATCTGCATGTCTTCTGGTTCATCTTCCAGGTTTTTCCTGCATTTAAGAGTGCCAAGACGCTCATAGGTAGATTCGAAGTGGTAGAAGTCTTTAATTCCACTAATTTTAGAAGCTTTATTCCGGAAAAATTCCTGCCAATTATAAAAGTTGATGTACATGTCGCCATGTTCGCTGCCAACAATTACAGGGGTAATATGGTTCCCACAACTCCTAACAATTGTATCTTTCAAACTTTCTAGCGTACTGACACAAGACCTTCTGTAAGCCTTTTTCGAGAGACCGAAATAAAGGTCTGGTGCAAATTTTGTATGTCCGACAGGTAAAAAGGATATTCTTATTTTTCTGTGCAAACCGCAATAGATTCTCCAGCTAAGGTACTGCATCAAAAAGTTGTTTTTATTTTGGCCCACGCAATTATCAGCATGCAAGAAGAGTTCATCCTCTCCAAGGCCAAAGTTCTCCAAAAAATGATGCAGGAGAGAAATGACAGTGTTTGATCCTTTCCCAACTGCTTGTGCACTTTCAGGAATCAAATACAACACGAACTTTCCAACAGGCTCGCATGCTATTCCGAAAAGTGATACCTTGTACGGGGTAAGAAAGTACAACGGTCCTACTTGTTGAGAATCGTGAGGAAGAAAGATTTGCTGTGCAAAATCAAAGGAATAATGCATTTGGCCTCTTCGAGATACTGGAACGCTTGGTCCCAATGTATGCTGAATTCCTAATTTCTTGGTGGCATCCTTATACACTGCTCTTTCTTTCATAACTTTCCTCAAATGTTCCTGAGATTTTGAGAATAATTGCAACTTATCACTATCACTCATTGTGTGGAGCTTTTGAAGACTAACGGTATTATGGTGGCATTCAGCGCAAAGATCAGTTCGTGGTTTCTGAATGATTATGTTTGGAAATAGCTTCCTCCAGTAGTTCGAGAATGTTCTAAATTTCATTGGGTCCACAGCAAAAGAAGCATACTCAGAGTAAACGAAGTGCTTAGTAAAACTGCTTGGCAACAGCTTGACATCTTCATAAACATTCTTCTGAAACGATGGCGTTCGCCCGGGAAGGACAAGTCCATGAACATCACAGAAGTTGGTAAGAAATGTCTTGAATGCGTCAATCTTTTCGATAGATGTAATGTTCTTTACTTGTGACACATTCCCGTGCATTTTTGCGGATTCATTCGCTTTAATCTGCAGCAATAAGTTGCTGAAACGACGAACTCCACAATGATTCACGAATAAAAAAAATCCACGACAAACAATTTGACCATGGAATCTGAACTGCACATGAATGCGATCTCGAATTTTTGCATCTGAACTGGGCTGTCCTTTCGTGGATTCTTCTGAGACATTGGCAAGTGCAGAAAGCTGTCCTAATATTCGAAGATGGTTGTGGTTGAAATGATCTTGGCAAGTAAAATCTTCTTCCATCGCAACTAAACGACTTGCCATTATTGTATCCTTAGAGATATTTCGGTTGCACTTAAATGTGCAGCAATCTTTTTCAAAAAAAGTCTTGACCTTGGCATCCTCTTCGTGCTCCGTAGGCTCTTCCAGACTTTCGTCTCCCTCTGGCAAATCAATTTCATCACTGTCTGAAGGAAACTCATCTGCATCCTCATTTTGCCAATCTTCATTATCACTATTCGATGTTCGTACAAAATACTCTCCAATGATTTCAATTGCATCGCTTGGAAAATCGCCTCCGCCAAATTCGTTTAGTTCACTTTCCCTAAATTCAATTGGGTAAGCAAACAAAGTGGGGTTACAAGTTGCCGGAAGGAATAACATTGAACCAAGATTCAAGCATTTTTTGTGAGAGCGTCATCATTTCAAATCGGCAATAAATAACTTACGAAATCATAGTAGCTGGTAACGAGCACAATGGTAATCTGTTCGAAGTAATCTGCACAGTGCTGGGGACGAAGATTTTCGTCCGCGTGTTCCAGAGAATTATAAAGAAGGGACATGCTGGAACTCAAAAGGGATCCGGTTTCTGTTAGGCTAACAGTCTGTTCATGCTCAGGAGGGTTCGAAGTTGCTGACTGGGGAAATAAAATCCCTCTTCCCCGTCCACGTCCGCGTGATGCCAGTGGAGAGCTAATACGATCCACTGGAGATTGGAATTCATCACGTTGAGAAACTGGAGAACACGCGTTAGCAATACCAGTAATTCCTCGTCCTCTTCCTGCAAATCTTGGGCTTCGCCTTGGAGTACTCAGGAAGCTCTCGTTGAGATCATTTCTGGACAGAGTTGATATTCTTGAGGACGGAGAAGGTGCAGCTCCGGAAGTAGTAACCCTGTCCTCAGGTATCGGTCTAAGTCGTTCTCTCCGTCTTCGAATTCCCTGAAGTTGAAAAGC
Source organism: Akabosia matsudoensis (assembly GCA_019593645.1). NCBI lineage: Eukaryota > Metazoa > Arthropoda > Collembola > Entomobryomorpha > Paronellidae > Akabosia > Akabosia matsudoensis. The sequence continues at coordinate 4,129 of VICI01003921.1, forward strand.
TACTTCCGGAGATTGTACATCATTTGTTTCGTTATTTGATTCCATTTTGAACTAAATAAAATCTCGAAAGTAATTGCAAACGTCAATATTCTTGCACTATCACGACACTTCACAATGCTAGTTCGCGTCACTTAACTTCAAAAACTCACTTTCTGGATGGATGTTGGACACCCGATATTCAAACACATGATTTTAAAATCAACTCCAAACTGTTTCTGATTGCATTGGATGGTCACAATCAACTACACAATCTTCTCACCTAGTACACAGTTTTTTCATCAATCAAAAAACAGTCTGCTGAAAAATGTCAGCCAATTCCTAAAGATGTGTTCGCACGAGAGTCGAAACCGGAACAACCAAGAGTGCTGTTCCACCCAACTCGCATAAATAAGCAAAGCTTAGAAAAACGTTTTTGAGGGAGCTTTACGAAAAATTACGTAAGTGCGAACAACTTATAAACGACGCTTTCCATTATTGCGTGTACGTAGCTGACGTTTTAGTAGCTTAGATAGTAGGACACCCCTTACGAATGACTTGTGCTTTCAGTATTGAAATAACGTGATGCAAGTTACTTTTCATGCGTTACCTAAATCGTCAGGAAGCAGAAGAACATCACCGATCATTACTGAAATAGTAAAATTCTTTGAAACCACGGCTAAAATTTGATTCTCAATCAACTCGTTATTTTTTGTAAGTAAACTTGCTAATCAGTACCATTAAGAAAGTTTAATTGTTACGTTGAGACATTTTTTTTACTTCAAGTGCAATGGATAATTCGAGTGACGATTTGAACTTTGAACACGCTCAACGCATGGATTGGGATGAATCCAGTGCAGATGAGGAGAATGAGCAGAGTTCGAGTGGCACGCTTCATGATGAGGGCTTGAATGCAGGTGAAGGAGGAGGAGTTGGACTTGAAGAATCAGGACGTGAACGAGAGGATGACAATGAAGAAGTAATGGGCGATGATGAAGAGGAAGAAGTAATGGAAGAGGAGGAAGAAGAAGAAACGGAACTGCCCCAACAAATCGTCAGTGCTAACGGATTTAGGTTCAGTTACCATCGTGATCCCATGACATGTGCAGTGCACAACCGTTCTTACCCAGCATTTTACCAGTGCCGAGCCTGTGGCAGAATTGTTGTAGTGGATGAAATTGAAGAACATGCCAGTGACCCACACTGTTGTTGCGTATGGTATTTCGGAACACCACACCACCACATGAACAACAATCATTAATTATTATTAAACTTTCTCTTTTTGAACGAGCTTTTCGATCTTGTGTTTGTTTAATAAAATGTACACCTACTTGTAGCACCACAGACGATCTTAAAAAGCAGCTTTCGCTAATTAATGTACATGCTTTCACCAAAAAATATAGTTACGGGCACTATAATTAAGACCCCGAACTATAAAAAATATATGTGCCTCCTGACTGCACATCTTTGCATGCACAGCATCGATAAATACCTTTTATCTTTCCATCACACATATGATAAAAAATTCAACTAAAGCTCAGCCGTTTTCTTTGTATTATTAGCATGCTAATCACCGTGCTGTCAAAATCACATCACTTACACTCGGATTATTTTCTTAGCCTGAAACGCATTAAAATTTGCCGTGTTTGAAGTCGGTATTTAGCTGCCTATTTATTTGACGATGTCCTTTTACATTAAACTCACCCAAAGTCGATTCAGCCACAACGCCCACGACTTGAATTGTTTCGAGTGTCATCGTCTTCTTGTTTCCTCCAAACCTTAAAAACAACAAAGTAAAATATCGCTTGCTGTTTGGAACGGGAGAAGCTTCATCAATTTTTTTGTCTGATTAGGGAGACCATAGTCTCACACTTTTTGTCATAGAGTTTTGCCGGCAGGAATAGCATTGCCTGCCGGTTGTGTGCCCCTCAGGCTTTTGTTTGTGATTTCTTTATTTACAATCTGGGTCATTGGCAGACCAATGATCCCAGCATTTTCTGTGAAGGAATGTAGCCGACTAGCGGCGCATCCTATTGTGTAAACAAAAGAGTGACCACCACCTGAAGGCATAGCCGCGATACGGCTATTAGCAAAGAGAACCCTGGGCGGAGTTAAAAGTCTTTTGTTTAGTCAGGGTGAAGCCGTTGGAGAAGAGGAAAAGGAAGAAGTCAAGACGGGCTTCAAGTCAGATTCGGTCGAGAGATAAGGTAGACAAGTTGGTGATCACTGTAAGCTGTACATATTTTAAGTTGGGATAAATCTCCGTAAAGTCAATTCAAGTCAAGTTTTCTTTTAATAAATAAATTAACAGTTTCGTTTTTACCGTAAAGTTAGTAGTGCTCGAGCTAATTGCCATCATTGCACATATTTTCAATAATCACTCATGCCAGCATAAAAATACTACGAGTCTTTCCGTAGCAAACACTTGCCTTTCAACCTTTCACTCTTCTTAAACAAGATTTTTATTCAATTTTTCGTTATTTTTAAAAATCCTTCTATTGCCAAATTTATTTGTGTTGTGTGACGTTGTTTGGTTGAGTCAGGTTGCTCAAGCTCAATCCAGAACTGGCAGCTTAGTCTCTGGACACTGGCGTAGCTCTTTTCGTATGAAAGACCGATATTTTCAACCAACCATGAAAGTCGGAAAGAGAGAATCTAAGTAAACCCCCAACAAGCTCTTGAGCGCTTCCAGGGCGATCCAATGCTCCAAGCTTTCCATAAGTCAGATGAGGTTGTCTTGGAGTGGACCGAGGTCGTGGCAACATGGCCGATCTGTTCTCCAAGCCATGTGTCAAGTCGAGCCTCGTCTATTGCTGAACGTGTCGCTCCACGCGTCCAACAGCTCGGCCCAGCCGGAAGAGTATTGACAGGTCGGACTCGTTCAAGTTTCGCTTGAAGTGGCTCTGGGGGCGACATCGACGTCGAAGCCTTGTCCGGACTGGATTTCAAAGGTGACAATGGGTGGCAAGAGAGTCGCACTCCAGATAACGAGCAACTTGTTTGACCTGAAACCTGTTCCCACGTAGGTTCTCTGTCATATTCATATCAACGTCCACTCGGATGAGAATCCCTCCCGAGAGAAAATGATGCTGTTGTAGTAGCGGGAAGGGAGACTGCTGAAGCTGAAGGGGCGAAGGTACCATGTCGAGATTAGATTCATCATCAACTTCTTGTTTAAAAGGGCACGTTTTGAATTTGTTGTAATGCAAACTTCTCATTCCGTAACGCGACGATGACGAGGATCGAAAACAGAAGGAAAATTTTGAGGCGATATCATTCCGTTGCATACTGGAAAGTTTTCAGATAAAGGTAGTGATTTTTTTCAGGTTCAGACACTTGTGAGTGTTAAAGCGTGAAGATCGTATCCAATAAAAAACCCACTTCCCATGAAACATTTTTCTTCGGCCCATCTTCGGTAAACGTGCGACATTGGGATTCGGCTGACCTTCGGATTTGTCACCGAGCCTATGTACGGCCGTTTGCTACATTTCGAATCGGGAAAACTGCTACCTCCCGAAAAATCGTATGTACCCCGAACTCTCGCCTACCCTTGAAACGATGGCTGCTATGGCTACTCAAGCCTGAACGGGTGGAGCCGCTATTCCTATTCGCCCCTAACCCTGTCAACCGCGTTCCACAAGTTCCTCCTCTCTGGATCCTCTCTACTTCCCCTCCTGTCTCCTCCTCTGAGGAAAAGACGGACAAAATGGGAATAAACTAATGTTCCCTACTCCTAGCCAAAATGCCAATGCACTGTCGCCAAATTAAATAAATGTTCGTCGTGACCTACACGATAACAGTTTAATTGTAAATATAATTTTTATTTGGAAAGCACATTCAACTTGATCTTCATGAGTGAAGAGACAAAAACTGAAAAGTGAGCTTTTCTTAAAATGGCGGCTGGCTGTTGATGATGTTCCTCTTCTCCTTGTGCTGGCCTTCATGCGACTGATCTTCTTGTTGAGAGGGACGCTCGCTTATCTATTTGGCGAGCTTGGTCGTACGGCGTGCGACTTTTTGGGATCTGTGGCGGGCTGGTGATACACTCCGCATCACATACTCCTGCCCTTGAGATTCTTCACGGGAAGGATCTCGGAAATGGTCGTGCAGGGCGACGTCGTTTTCCAGGAGGACCTTGAGCATCCGCTCCTTCTTGTTGCGCTTCAAGTTGAAGCGTCGTCTCTTGCGCTGGTACGCCTTGGACTCCGGGCTCAGCTGGCGGCGATGGCGCTTTTCCCCTGGTTTTCGGTCCCTTGACTTCCGGACGAACTTGAGATGTCCCTCCAACGTGGGTTTGCCTCTGGGGGGGGTTTGAAATCCACTTTTTTCGTTGGAATGGGAGGCTGGCGGGAGCGGAGACTTCGCGTTTACTTGCTCGTCGTGTTGGAGGTTGGGGTGACATGATCCTGGGGGACGTTGTGCGTGCTGAATCACGCTCCCTTGGAGGAGGTGACCGCGATCTTCGTCGTTTTGCCGCGAGGTGATCTCGTTCCTGGTCGCTCTTGCGTTTGACGGATTGTTTCCGTTCTTTTGGTTGTGATAACCCTCGATGCCAATTCTTTTGAGCTTTCGCAGCTGGTTCTTTTGGCGTGGCGGTTGCTGGAACTGGCGGAGCCTCCATTGATAAAGTTGTCGTGCTCTCCTCAGCTGGTTCCTCTGTTGCCACGGGTGTCTCTGCAGCTTTCGACGGGGAAGATAGAGCACAGAGCTCAATGTACGGGGCGAGCAGCTCGATTTCGAAGTCATCCTCGGAGTCGTCATAATAGCTGGCTGGTGGTGGTGCCAATCTTGGCGGCGGCGTCGTGATTATGTTCACGACAACGTCTTCATAGCCACGAATCCACCTTGGAAGGCGTGACTTGAAAACGGACTTGAGCTCTGCTACAGTCTTCGGTTTCTTCTCCGCCAACTGGACCACTTCGCGGGTGTTGAGGATCTGGTTCGGAGGCTCGTCCACCTCTTTTGCTCGCTCCTCTCGCCATCTAAATAAATTGAAAAAGATGCCCCAGTCATCCGTCTTCACATCCTTGCCCTCTTTTTGGACATCTGGCACTTTCTTTTTATAAAAACGAGTCACCATCTCGTTGCTCAATCGGAATGGATTGAGGTGACTCTCCAGCCAGTTCGTTGCCGCCAATTTCGGACGCAGAATCTCCCAGCATTGCAGCAGCAGATAGGAGTCGTACATCGCGTACATCTGCATCTCCTTCGGCAGCGGGAAGCACCTCCAGTCCTGGAGCTTGCCAGAGTCGTCAAAAGACGCTGGAAACGCGTCTCCCAACAACTCCTTGGCCATCTTTTTGAATCCAATCCGGTGTCCTGGATCGGAGATCTCGTACACACAATTGTACACAAATTGTTTGTCTACGACGGCGGGAGGGAAGATCCTGAAGTCCCTCTGGAGGTTTAGAACGTCCGTTGCAGCTCCGTGGAAGATTTTGACTACGGACATAGAAGAAAAAACACCACACAATTGACCCAAAATTAAATTGATGCAGGAAGGTACGTGCACGAGGTAGTTGTTTCGGGGCGTGGAGATCTGAATGATCATGATCATCCCGAGGAACGAATGATCTGTGTGTCCCTCCAAGTCGACAGCAATTAGATTGCAGGATCCCACGTCCTCCATCATCTTTGCAAAGCCTCCTGCGCTGTCCACAATGATTGGAACTGGTTTTGACGTTATTTTCAACGGAGAAAATAGCCAGTTTGGGGGTGTAAAGCTCCTAATTTCCTCCTTAAACAAATTCTGACGGAATGAATGGTCAGAATTGTTCAGCTTTTGCCTGTACTTCATGAAGTCGGGGTACTCATCTTGAGGCCGTTTGTCTGCCTTAATTATCCCCTTTTTCTGCTCCCAATAGGCGATCTTCCGCTCGTTCTTCCCCATTTCTGGAACGGGTAGTAAGAGACGGTTGACGTCTCTCTAACCTGTAACAGAATGAAAAAAAAGAAACGGGGACATGATTAGCGTAAACGGTCACGATACTGACCGACAACTCTTCTCGTTCTTCCAGATCGTCTTGGTTGCTGTGTGCTGTCTGGAACGTGATTTCCATCGTCATTATGAACTGTATTAAACCTATTACGCTCATTATAGAGTTTTATGTGCGACACGTGTTTTTTACCTAATTTTTTGCCTCTCACGTCCGCAATAATATATACAACATCGTTTACCTTTTCTGCGATTATAAATGGTCCTGACCATTTTAAACTCAATTTTTTCATCACACCTTTGTCTCTACACGACAAGATGTGGGATTTCACCAAAACAAGCTGTCCAACGTCAAATTGTACATCTCTACGCTGGGCATCATAGAAGACTTTGTTAGTCTCCCTGGACTGCAGTATATTTTCTCTCACGACCTTGATAACCTCTTGAAGCCTCTTTGGAACTTCCTGAAAAGACGTTATCGACACGTCTCTCTCTTCTTCATGGAAATTCCGGTCAAATGGCATCATAATTTCTCTCCCAAGGTTCAGCATGGCCGGACTCACTCCCGTCACCTCGTGAACTGCTGACCTCAGTGCCAAAGCAAATTCTGGAATATACTTGTCCCAATTTGAATGTTTCTCTTCCACAAACGCTGCTAACATGGGAACTATCGTTCTGTTCACCCTTTCCGACTGGTTCTGTTGGGGGTGGTACGCACTGATGAACTTCTGCTCAATTTTCTTCTGCTTGCAGTAATCTCCCATCCGCCTGGACTTGAACTGCGTCCCATTATCACTGATAATGATTCTGGGAAAACCAAAACGACAAAACACCTCATTTAAACATGTCACGACTTTACCTGAAGTTGCAGCTCTCATGGGGAATAACTCGACCCATTTGCTGACCTCGTCTTGCAGCACAAGCAAATACTGATTCCTACCGTTGCAAGAAGGCGGGAAAGGACCCAAAAAGTCCACATAAACCTTTTCAAAAATGCTTTTCGCCACCGAGGCATTACCCATCAGTCCGACAGGCTCCTGATTGTCGTACTTGACTCTCTGACACACCTCACACGTCTTAGTATAATTTTTCACGTCCGTGTACATCCCTTTCCAATGGACTCGATTAACTAGGCGCCACCGGGTCTTTTTCACCCCTAAGTGACCAGCTTCCGGGCAATCATAGAACAGCTTCAACATCCGTGATTTCAACGCCTCAGGAACAACTACAACATCAATAAACTCAAAAACGTTACTTTCACCATTGCCAGTACTCTCACCAAGATTGTTCCCAGCGACATCGGGGTTTGGGTTGATCACTTCCGTTCCGACACCCGTGGTACTCCTGACATTGGATTTTTTCTTCTTCCTCTTCAACATCAAAGACCTCTTGACTTTTTTGTATAACACCTCTCCCTTTACAAAATAACCGTCGTGAGACGTCGCGATCGTCTCACTGACAGGTAAACTCTCACGAATCCTACGGATTTCTTCATCCTTCAACTGTTCTACACGGAACTCTTCTAAAGTTGGGCTCTCTTCAAATACAGCAAACACTGGAGCAAACATCACCTCCGGATCGTCATCTAAAGGTGAAGCTTCCTCCTCTGCAGTTGGTGGAACAGGATTTCGCGACAACGCGTCCGTTGCACGATTCTCCTTACCGCTGATGTGTCTGATTTTATCTGCAAACTCTGACAACCGTAACGCCCATCTTCCCAACTTGGTATTCTCGTCCTTGAACCTTTGTAAATACGTTAGGGCCTTATTATCAGTTATAATGAAGAAGTCCTCACCATACACATATTCTCGGAACTTCCTCGTCGCCCACAGGATTGCGAGCAACTCCTTTTCACACGCATGAAGTTTTCTCTCTGATTGCTTCAGCAACTTGGACCCGTAATGGACAATGTTTTCCTTTCCATTTATGAATTGCGCAAGTATGGCACCCAAACCAACGCCAGATGCGTCACATTTAATATAGATTGGATAATCATAATCA
>VICI01003922.1:0-12040 GCA_019593645.1 Akabosia matsudoensis
GTGAGTCATGGTCGTTGATCATGTGCTGCTGCTTTCTCCTCTGGGGGAATCTTGTCCTCTGTGGATGGCAGGATGACACTCTACCAAAAGTCAACTTGGACAAAGGTAAGGACAAAGAAATAAACAGTCATTTTTATCGATTTGGTCGCGTGACCAATACACGTCACATTGTTTTCTGCTGTCCTTTCACTTTTTTCTTTTTCTGTTTGCTTGTAACTTTCTCCGGAAGAAACGAAGGAAACTTGGCTCTTGATTAATAACAGCAATATCTGAGCTTAATTGAATTAGAAGGCTTGTAAACAGGAAACTACATACTGGAAATGGGTTTCTCCAGGAGAGATTAAGCCTATACCATTGCTTTTAAGTATTACTATTTACTTTCATGAATGTACCATTACGGTTCACTAATTAAGGATCTTTTTTATTGCCAATATTGCCAACGATTTGACAACTGAAATCGAAAGAAAAAAAAACAAAATAATATATTATGGCTGCAGTGAAGTCGCTCTATTTTGAGATCTGGCAGTATTTTCCTCTCCACGTGCGTTTTTTTGCGGTAATTTTGCGGTTGATACACCAATAAGAATTTTCTTATTGGAACTTATGAACAACTTCAGGTTGACTACTCATAAAAAATATCTTTCTCATGATTTTTCTTTGGGGTCCTGTGGTGCTTGTTTTACAATTGCGGTTGATACACCAATAAGAATTTTCTTATTGGAACTTATGAACAACTTCAGGTTGACTACTCATAAAAAATATCTTTCTCATGATTTTTCTTTGGGGTCCTGTGGTGCTTGTTGTACAAGAGACATGGCTCATTAAGCTTGAGTCGTGTCCTGCTACCGTGCTAGTACCAACTAAACCAAGGTGGCAGGCAAGACAAGAGCTACTACAATTTAGCAAGAGAAGACTTGCCGAGTTTAGTTTTTTTCGCATGGCTCTGTTGTGGCTCGCGTCTAGTGCGGCATTTATGTCAAAGAGAATTGATTTATACGAGGAGATGTCCCATTTCTACGAAGATGAACGACCATATCGTGTTCACTCTATTGTTTCTAATTACCATCCTTCCTTGAAGGAAATTGTTAACATCTTTTTGTAGTATTTGTTTTTTTGTTAATAAGTAAGCATAAAAAACGGGCGATTAAGGGGTCCTCAAAGATGTACATATATACTAACATTAGTTTAGTTTTCTTTACCATAAAACGGGCTAATATTATTATTCATGTACAAGTCATAATTAAGTTTATGGCCACTTGAGGTGTGATTGTTGGTTTGTATTTTCGTCCCAACGAGGGTTACCCAACGCAATTTAGCTTTCTCTTGTAGGAATGTGGGACACACGCGTAATAGTAGTAGTTAGGATAATGAATATAATGATAGTGGGAGAAAGGAAGAAGTAAAGTCGCTCATGTCAAGGCATCTTTTTTTAAGTTCTATTAACCGACCCACTCAGTTGATCCCTTTAAGAGCCTTTAAGTATAAACGATGACGTCTTCTCAAGATTATAAAGTTTTCCATGGATGGTTGGGTTTGGAAGATGCTCACACAGAGTTTCGCGTTATGCTTCAATAACTGCAGTCCTCGTGAAGTTGTCGAGGATTTTTTTGCGTGTGTTGGAAAAGAACGCGGTGAAAGCTTGGTCAGTGTTTTCTCTCTTTTCCTCTTGAAAGTAATGCACAGTTAACGACATATTTTCCCCATACAAATAAAAGAGAAGATGAGGGTCTAGTGCTTTTTTGCAAGAGGTAGGTGGTATTCATGAAAACAGACGTTTAAGAGGCGTCCTAAATCTAGTAAGTCACCCAAGGGCGTCGTTCATGCAAAATGTTGGATTGTTACACAAACGACAACCTTCACAGCTCATATAGAAATAACATAGGTTGGAACACCTATTTATCCATTGATATTATGCCGATGAGCTGTGTAACTTAAATGCATACATTTTCGCGAAAAAAATGTGTGATTATTATTCTAGTGGCAAGGGTATCATATAATATTTTTGATCGCACTCGACTCTAGCACTCACGAGCAAAACGGTATTGCGTCATTGTTAGAATTGAGAAAGGTAAAAAAAAATTAGAATGATAGTAGGAGTTTTTTCCCCGCTATGAGTGTTGTTTTCATAGTCCTTACTTGATAGCTTGTATTTTGTGTGAGCTGCATTATTAATATTCTATTTTAAAGGCGTATCTGTAAGAATGTATTCGACGGGCGGAATATTTTGTCTCGCAAGCACAAAAATACTAACTAAAAAGGTGTAGTATGTAGTATACAGCCCCCAGCCTACCGAGCATTTTATTATATTTTATAGCAAGCCATAAAAAGCTACGAAAGCTGTAGCTTGGTTTTTACTTGCTCCAGTCAGTAGTTAGTGATCTTATGAAGTTCCTAGCTGAGGAGTTACATTAGGGTCCCAGGTTCCTGAATATCTTGACTCATTCCGAGGAATTTCATGTAGTTCCGTATGTCCTTCACAAATAAAAAGAAATCCGCAAGAACCTATTGATTTTTATTCGGGCATATATTCGAGTGATCGAGAAATTTTAAATTTGAGCTTTCGATTTCACTTGTGTTTACGGGGAATAGAAGCTGTATGGGAATGGGAAACATTATTGAACATTTTATCATCCTCACCCGGGAACTTTCTTAGATTCCCGACCGCTGACTGTACTCTGTTCCGAGACAGGTGTAATGATAAGTGCAAAAAAAGCGAAAGAGCTATACATTAGCCAACTGGGATGTCACCTCTATTCATTTTAATAATTGTATTAACTCGGTGTTTTTTTACAAAGTATGACATAATCTTGTTGCGACAATTAAGTTAGCAGAGTTGATTTGACAATAGTTATGATGCGACAGATATAGGCTTGTACAGGGTTTGCGTGTCTACCAAATTTAAGCCAACGAGGTCTGTACCTTGTTCCCATTTATCTTCTTCCGATCTGAGTTGTGTTGTCAGAGATGAAGAAAAAAAACCCAGAGTGTACGGAAATTTTTCACGGTNTGTACGGAAATTTTTCACGGTTTGCCTACATGCAAGGAAGGAATGCTACTTTTAGTATCAGAATTGCTTTTTGTCACAAGATGTTTTATGCTTTTCGGATCGATATTTTATAAAGATTTATATTTTACTTTGAAACAAACAAGCCTACAGAATTTGCTACTTTTTTTAGTGTTGCCCACTGTAAACTAGGTAGACACTACTGGAGCTGGTGATAAATGTAAACTTTTTTGGGCAATGAAAAAGCTTACTTAGTGCCATATTTTTTTTGCTGTCTTGCTACAAACTACAAATTCAAGTGACAAGTTTATGCTGTACCAACTGCATTCCCACTTTCGTGCCAAGAAGATATCAGATATCATTTTTCCAAGCTGAGTCAATATATTTTTCTTTCGAAAGCAAAACGAGAACCACGCCTTGGTGAAACAAAACCTTCGCATTTCCAATAGAGACCGGTTGCCAACAAAATATTTAACCAGTTTCTGTTCGGTTCTTTTTGCTTTCCGTCATTGTTTCTCGGAGAATAGTGGCGAGGCTGGTGGCGAAAAAGGGAACGGTTGTTGTAATTTTCAAGATGATTGATGGCTCTTCCAGGAATCCATTTACAAACTAGTCATATACCAATTGTTGAAGAGTAACGTTAATATTGCCAAGCATAATAACATTAAATGTAGATTGTTATGAAGTGTGGAATATAATATACATTTTCTTTATTGCAAATATCCTGCTCAAGTCAGAGAAATCTGTCAATGTATAATGAAATTCTCCTTGTCACCAACTAGTCATCAGCGCTTTTCTCAGATTTATTATGACAGAACCCGTTTTTTTAGCTTCTTTTCAAATCACTATATTGTATCCTTGAGGGAAAAATTCCTTTGTAGTGTCTGATGTGATACGCTTCTTTATCGTGTTCTGCGAAATCACAAGCGTTTCAGCTGTTTCCTTCTATCTTCATTTTCGCCAGCATTATTTTTGTCCGTTTAACCGTAAACATTTGTGGAACGGTAGACTTGTTTTAATCTCGTTTGACGAATATTCTCAAGAATCATGAATACTAAACTCTCCAAGAACCACGAGGAGAAAATGGAAGTGGTGCCAAACTACAAGGAAATACTTTTTACTCTGACAAAACCACAAACGATCATCTCAAAAGCTGAAACAACACGAAACAGGGAAAGTTTAACGTGTCCATTTTAACTTTATGAGGAAAACTGTTCGAACAAAAAAAAAGTGTGTTGTGTTCTGTACCAAAAATTTGCGATAAAAAACTTGACAACAGTCTTTGAAATAGACACTCGTAAAATATAAGTTGATAACTTGTGCAAAACTATGTGTAGAGGTTTTACAAGTCCGACCATACAGCCCCCTATATACTTATATGGGTACGTTATATCAGGGCTCTTAACAGAAAATAGCTTTTAAATAACGAAGAAAGGTGATAAAAATTTTGGAGATTTTTTATCCCTTTTTTATCATCATAGGTGAAACAGTATATGCATGCCTACTGGTGTGGTTTAAAGGCAGATTGATGGTTCGAAGTAAAAAAACGCATGTGTTTCTCATAGGTGGATTTCGGATAGTTGATGGACAAGTTTTTCCTGATAAGAAAATCTTTCCTTGTCATTTTTTATGGCAGCTGACGAAAAAAACTTTCGTTTTTTACTATTTTTTTACATTCTACATTAAAGTATAATAAGCATGGAGGTTTTTCGTATAGTATCAGTTTTTAGATGCCCTCTTCCCTGGATGTTTGTACAAAAGGGTAGTATATTGGTATTCCAAAAGGAGAGTTAAATAGTTATAAACCTTGTTTCAGAAAAAAAATGAAGAAGACAGGACACAAGTATGGAACTTTGCCACCAGATTTTTTGACTTTTTCTTTCTTTCGCAGCTGTGCATGCTCTACTTCTTTTCCCTTTTTCTCTTCTCCTCTGCCCATTCATCCATACACTTTTACATGCATTGTTGAGGGATATCACTATCGCCAGTTAGACACGGATTTTGTAGTTTGGATGGATGCTTTATTCTCTTGTTATTCCCATCGAAAGTTTCTCTTTGACGAAAAAAAAAATTCTGTGAGTAACTTAGAATGTTGCAAACATGACGGTTAAGAGAGAAAAAAGAGTGCAGTGTTACTTTTCCGACATTCTTCTCCTTTTTTCCCTTCGTAGTAACATCTTCTGTCAATTTCAGTTCAATATCTGATGATACCACACTGGGATGAGAATGATATCGCAGCCCAAACTTTATATTATACAGTCATTCGTAATGATGTATGTTTCAGAGTAGTTTATCTCAGGCCATAGTCGTTTAGGAAAACAGCACGTAAAGAAAGTGTGTTTTTTGACAGTGTGGTCTACGCCTGATAATGTACATATCGAGTCCTCCTAAAAATGTATGCGCCAGCAAAGAATAAACCCAAAAGAAGGAAACATTGCTCTTGGTGGAAAAAACTATAATAGTAATAATGATACTCGTTTGAGTACTATCTCAACTCGTGTTTTCTTGGTGAATGTGTGAGGAATTTGATTGCAAGGAGAAAGCACTATTAAAGCAAGAGTTTACATGCTGGGCGGTGAAATAATATACAGGCTTTGGTAAATATATAGTACTATATATACCGCGTAAAAGGGAACATAGTACGTGGTTTGCCTTGCCTGCTGGGAAAAAAACCTTTCAACTTGCTATGCAGTTAGTTGTGTACAAAATTGTAGTTTCATTTTTTTTTCTGGGAACTGTTTAAAAAAAGTGCCAAGAGAAAAGAGATATATAGTAAATTATGATGCGATAGGAAGCGAAAGACTTATCTCTTGGGTAGATGTTTTCATACACACCCCCGAAAAAAATAGTCTTAGATAAAGAGAAACGATGATATTTGACCATTTTAAGAAGTTCTTTCGGTAATAATGGGATGTCACTTTGTCTAAAAGTAAAGAAGATGGGCGGAACTGCAGGAGAAAAGTTTGGGAAGAAAGTTTTGTTTGCGTACAGTTTTAGATATTAGAAAGGGTTAGATTACAAATAATAACTGAAACTGCAATCAAGCTTTTTGATACAAGCTTTGCAATGCGGAAATGAGCCCCCTTTTTTTGTATAACGCCATATAGCCTTGATGAATAGTTTACTTTACTGTTTACGAAACGAAAAAAAGCTGATGTCAACGCTTTTCCCTTGTATCCTCTATTTTCCCGAGGTTTTTCCCGTCATTTGGGATATGATCCTTCCTGAGTAAATACATCAAGTCAGTGTGGAGTTGGCTGGCTTACACAAAAAAAAGTGGAAATTAGATGAGGAAAGTTATTAAAACGTGAATCATCATTTCTAAATGTTACTTTTTTGTTTGGAGAGGGAACAGTTGTTTTAGCGGGAAAGGGACAACCCACTAAAATTGTCAGGTTTCTGAGAACCTAAATTAATGGTTTTTAGACTGGAATGAGTAGAGTTGGTGTATTTTTATACTTTTTGCATAATAATTTCCTGGTTGCAAGGATAATTAGAATTTCAAAACTTGTTTCATTTCCTCAAAGTAAGCCGAAAAAAAAACCGACCGAACCAAGTGTGTTCCTTAAAGAAAGATGAAAAGTTGGAGAAGTAGGCTTAAAATGTTTTGTAACGTGGAATTTCCGAAAAGAGGATTTCACCAGCCTAAAGTTAAGATTTTTAGATTATAAATGTTCACAACCTTGAAGAAAATCCTATCATAAAGATGTTCATGAGAACATGTCTGGCTTCATTTTACTTCACAGTAAAATGGTGAAAGGTTTTCTGTAAAGAGGATTCGTTGTTGCAGAGTTCGCTGTCCTATTTGATAAATGAGCTGCTTTTTTATGTAGCATTCGCTGATGAGTCTTTGATCAAAGATAAGACTTTTGGGTAAAATAGTATCGATTTTGTGCGGTGAATGCTATGCTATAAGTAATGAAAATCCTACCACAAACTAATAAAATGCGATTTAATTTTCGATATTATACTGAAAATTTCTGGACGAGCTTAGGCTTTCCAAGACGTTGATGTTTCATTTTGCTCCTTAATGAGAAGAAATTAGTTTGATGTAAGCCAGAACTTTTTGAGGGAGCTCTGAAAACTTCATTCAACAATAAAATATTGAGTGACTCATAGAACCTGGTCAGAACCCATCAATTAATGAAAATGTTGAAACTGTTCTCGCAAAAGTCTTTAGGAGAATAACCACAATATGTCTCATTATTGGCCACACATGCTGGATTGAAAAGTTTACGAGTGGAACAATTTGGAGAAAGGATAAAGTAGAATTGTTCACAAGCTGACTTTTCATCACTGAAAAAAGTTACCATCCAAGCAGGGTTCCATCCTTTCTCTCCCTTGTCTACCAATTTAAACTTTTCACTAAGATTCTTTCTCTGAACTTTACTTAACTCATAATAATGAGCATCGTTTGATTCCTTAGAATTCTTTCCACATTTTCATTGCTCGGGCTGTGGCCTTTCAAACACGTGCAGCTTGCCACCAACCATTATACTGAATAGGGTTTTTGCGTATAGTCATTAAATTACAATTTCATCCTCTGTCAATCTAAAAATTTCAATATTTAACTTTGCATCCTCTCTTTCGATTTTGTATAGGATTATTATTATTTATTTTTGAGGGTTTCGGCACGCATCGCTGAATTATTCTTGAAAGTGAAAGCAAGTGGTTATTGAGAAATCGGCAAATCCAAACCGACACCGACACACATGCAGAGAAGCTATTGAGATATTGCTCTACATACCACTCAGGAATATTTGCTTTCTTCTCCGCAATTTGAAGCTCTTGTTTTCTCAAACTGTTTCAGAACTTTTCATCTAATCACTTTCCATCGCTGTAAGACTTGTTCCTTCATTCATGGTTATTCATTCTCTTTTTTTCTGTTTTTTTTTTCTCTAAAAGTTTATTGAGTTCGCCTAGCCCTTGCCTTCGTATCCATTTTTTGCAATGTACTTGATCTCATACCGAAGGTTTCCATCCAGTGGTATATTTCCTACAGAAAAGGAAATGAAATGAAAAATCCGCTTCATACTCCCACATTCCTTTGAAGAATACAAAGTTGTTTCGAGTACATATGTAATATTGTTTTTTTTACCGAATCAGTACAAGGTTTCTATCCATGCCTCAAGAGCACAAAATGAGAAAATGAAAACGCTTGTGTTCCTACTCAACGCTAAGTAATGGCAAAACTGACGCTGTTTTGTTGTTGGTATTTTCTTTACACTTGAGAGATGAGTACGAATAAAGTGCACAGATATGTTGTATGTATGTACTTGTTCTTGATACGATGAAGCGACTCGTAAATTGAAGATTTCTTGGGAAGGGTCAACTTTTTTTCTTCTCGTGTCTCTGTGTATCTTTGTGTACAAGTTAATGTCTTCAACATGGATTTTTCTTTCGAAATGCAGAGAGAAAGTTTTTTTTTCGAAGGGCAAGCTGGAGATATACAAGCATCAAGACTAAAAAATGGGAATTCTTTGTAAGTAGTTGCTTTTAGAAATGCGCCAACTAACAAATTCTAATATGGTTTGTTTCAATGAAAAAAATGTATGCTATATTTTTAACTGCAGACAGTATATGCTTCTTTTTTTATATAAAAAAAGAGAAAGACCATTTTAGATATAAAAAATAGCCGTATTTACGAGATATGGCAGTTTTTTTTTCTCTCCACATTTTATTATCTTCCAAACGGACCATCACTTGATGTGGTTTTTAACAGACGTTAAATAAGCATGCCCATATATATCATAGTAATATTCTTCCAAGGTTTTCCTTTGTGTATAGGGTGGCAGGAGATTTCTCATTCTTTCGATCTTGCCACTATTTCATTTTATATAATTGGAATGGAGAAAGTGTGGGTTGATTTAACTTTAGTTGGTCCTTTTGCTCCCGGAATGAGTGCTGCTTTAGATGAAACTGAAACTGCTGGCTCGCTAGTTTTGCTTTCGCTTGGTATATATCTGCTGGATGTGGTACTCTATTGGGATAAGACAGATTGAGGGGAATGAGGCACAGACAGAGGACCGAAATAATAAATTGTGGGTTTTACTCCCTCGTACAAAAAGCAGTAAGCCGTTTGGTCGTATTAACAGTTGAGGATTGTGTCTATTTGCAGCTCATCTTAAAAATTCATACAAGAACAGTGTACGCGGAACAACAAAGCTTTCTGTATAGTTTCAAAAATATGTTTTACCATGCACATGAGAGAGTGTTTATGAAAAAGAGACGTAGATTTGTATCGAAAAAATGTTTTTTAAATTATAATTACAACTTACAACTTAACGTAACATAAGCATATCGTAAACATCCTATCTTCAAACTGACAAGTTTGCAGCATTTTCTGTACTTTTTTACTTTCTAAAATCTAGGTATCATCCCCGAAAAATATGTTTGAAAAGACTAAAATACTGAACATATGTAAAAAGTACCTATCCACTCCGCTTATGTAACATTATAAACAAAAATATTTTGGAAATTCAGATTTTAGTGGCCTGACCACTTGGACCACAGTGATTACCATACGATATTGCGTACAAGACTGTACGTCCTGGCTGGATTGCACCAGCGCTAACAGATCCGTAACAAAAGTTTGAGCGGGTAGCATAATATTATGCATGTTGTAAATTAGTGTTTTTCTGGAGTGGAAAACTCTGCAAAGACGTAAACTCTTGCTTTTGAAGCTCTAGGAAAGTAGATTTGCCGAATTACAGCGATAGCGCGGCCATTATACCCAGCTTTGAAATCTGTCTTTTTTAGACCTAGCACATCTGGCGTTGGCGGATATATGTAACTTTCATGATTTCTGAATCAAAAGATAGACCTAAAAAAGTCTCGCCAAAAGGATTTTAACAGTAATACAATATGGTTTAGGTTCTCTATTTAATATGCACATAATTGTTATTCTTGCTTGACTATACGGCTTGGGATTTTTGGTTACGCCACTGCGTCATTCTTTCTGGGCCCTTTTGTTTAAAAAATGAAACGGAATAGAATGAATGCTCATTAATTAATATGAGCTAGGTTTCATGATTTATGATTATATTATTCCATTTTTTATGTGAAGACATCTGCGGTAAGTTTCATTACACTAGAATATATCACTACTTTTGAACCCCAAGAGTTGAATGAATTTTATAGGGGAGTAGGATAAATCAGATGTTTTATAATCCAACGAGTTTTATCCTCTTGTGGGTGTTGACGATAATGATTCAAGAGGAATCTTTCAAATAATATTCTTTCTAAAACTCATCATGTTCTCTTTGGGACAATATTACTTTTTTAAAAAAGATATAGCAAAAATGTGAGGTACCAGAGAATCATACGTCCATACCCACAAGTTAATAGCAGCTTTCTTCATCGCGTCAGTAAAATGAGAATAAAAGCATGAAAAAGTGTGAGAGAATGAAGATCCAGACGAATAAGCAGAAACTGATCTCACATGGATAAATTTTCATTTTGAGGTTTTGTGTGCTTTGCTCCCATTTTTTGTCATGTTTTTCATCTTCCCATGGAGCAAACTCTAAGATGCTGACTAGATGGTACATGGAGGTGTGGTAAAAGATAAGGAGAAAAAATTCTTTTCCACAAGGAGCCACCACTCTCTCTTCCCTTCTCGTGTTAGCTTCGCGTGGATATTGAGCTTGAGACTTTTTTATATAAATATTAGGTAGTTTTGTTAGGAGCGTAGTTACTTCCACACTTGTTCAACTATGTAATGATTCTCGTTTTCCATGTTGGCATTCTTGCTTCGTCTTACTCTGTCTTTTACATGTGCACTAGTTGTAATATAAATGCTGCTGATGGCAGTGAACGAATCTCTCTTTTTTCGGTCTCTCACCATCACCACCACCACTCATATCTTCTATTCTTCCATTTTCACTTCTCCTGAGGCTCTCTGTCTCTAAGTCCTTTTCTCCTCAACAACAGCACACACTCACACGCATACACTGCATAAGGATCAGTTTAAATTTTTTATCCGAAAAGGAAAGAAAAAAAATGCTCCAAGGATAGAGTGCATAGTTAGTTTTAGGATATGATATTATGAGGATACTATACACGCTTGGGCTGAGCACCGATATTAGTACTTTCGTGATAATAACACTTTTGTAGGTAGTTATTGCCTGTGTAAAGGGTCACTGTAATATAAAAACCTAGATAATACTTAGAATTACTGGTAGTTTAACGGTGGTTGGATTTGATATTTTGGAAAACGATGAGAGCCAAGGAAAAAGTAATACAAGCTGGATTCTTCGGGAAGCCTTTGCGGGAGCAAGATGTATTTCCGTTTTTAAAAGATGATTTCCTTTGATATAGTGCCATACCCTGAAGTATGACGGTATCCCTATGGCTTGAAATGGAAAAGTTGGCCGTTTCAAAAAAGAAAGTGGACTCTTGATGATGATAATATGATACGTTGGCATTTCCTTTATTCTGTTTTTCTCTTTAGGCGTGCTTATCCTATGCTGAAAGAGCTGAAAAGCGAATCTAAGACTTTCTGACGAATCAGCCAATGAGCGTACTAAAAACTTTGTGAATAGCTTGGGATACTTATCTACTTTTTGGTTTCATTTTCAGCCTAAAGATTCATGCATTTTTAGCAGACATAGTTGAGAAGTCAGCGAGAAAAAATGTATTTATCTTGGTGAAAGTGAATAAAAGACGATGAACCATTTTTAGGCTTAACAATAAGCTATATAGGCAGATAAAGACGAAGAAAAAAGTCAAGTATGTCCTTAAACTATGCATATCTCTATATTGGTAGATACATTTGTTCCAATAAAGGGCATCGTGGCACTTTTATTACCCACTCTCTCTTATAAGCCCATTCGCCCTTTGAGAACAGAGTCAACGAAAGACGAAAAATATGTGATTTAAGTGTGAAAGAAAAAGAAAAGGTCGGAACCTAATGGCTTTTCGTTGGTTTTTGTTGTTACTACTTTGATATTAAAACTTGCCTGGTTTCTCAACTCACACACAATAGCAAGAGTTTTTCAGGTTGAGAAAAATCGAGGCTGTCTCCTACCAAAGTCATGT
>VICI01003923.1:0-12039 GCA_019593645.1 Akabosia matsudoensis
ACCATACAATCCCCAGTACCAACCGCAGCCCCCCTATAACCCACAGTATCAACCTCAGCAGCCGCAGTACCCAAGCAATTCACAACAGCCACCATACAATCCACAATACCAACCACAACCGCCTCAACAACCTTCCTACCAGCCCCAGCAACCCCAACAACCAGTTTACCAACCTGCAGCTCCTCCAGCGGCTCCAGTCGACTCTCCACAAGACTCTGTTGTCGGCGAATCCACATCTAATACAGGCAAAGACAAGTCTCAAGTTTCTGCTACTTTAGCTCCAATTCCAACAATCCAAACGCTTCTTCCTCAAAGTTCGTCACAAGCCCCTCAACAGCCACAATCCCCAAATCAAGGTACAGTGCAACAACCAGTAGTGGCTCCTCAACAACCTGTACCTCCACCATCCCAATCTCAACCTCCAGCAAATCCAGGGTACCCCCCACAGTACCCACAGCAGCAGCCACAATATCCTATTCAACAGCAGCCTCCACCGCCAATCATGGTTGTATATGTCCCGCCGAATGGTACCGTAGCATCTGGTCCAACAGGACCTACAACTACGCCTCGACCGCGCCCGAGTCAGGAGCATATTTACAACCAGGTGGGTATTTTTTAATAATGTGGCCACACATATTGTGAAATGTTATCAAAATCACAATTTTTTTCTCAAACCAGGTCAACAAAATCTTGGATAATGTTGCTGGAGGCAGCATAACTGGCATAGTGGATGCCGCTCTTGGAATACGCACACCTATGCCTACCAGAAACTTCGTAAATGGTATCCTTCAAACTGTCTTTTGTAATCCAGTAAATAGACTGTTGGGCCGGTGCAGGGGTAGTGGATCATAATTTTGTTTTGCATTAATATTTTATTGCAAATATTTAAATAATCTAACTTATAAACTCAACTCATTCTTATAAAAATGTATAAAATTATTCTCGGATAAATCTACGCAAGTATTAAGATACGCAATACGCATTGTTTAAAAATTTAAATTCATTGCATTCCACTTTGAGCTCTACAAAAAATTTTTCGGTCATCAAGAACAATACTTAAAGTATGAAGTAAAGAATCGTACTTGCTTTTCCAATCAAAAGCCAGTTTTTACACAAACCAAAGTAGAACTGAAGCCAGTTCTATTTTAGATTCTTTTGGTTATGAATCGGGATACGTAGTATTCGAAAAAGGTTCCACTTTACCAGTTTTAATCTGCGTCCGTTTCATGTCTTAGCCACGTTTTCACGTGAGTTTATTGCTCCTATTGAATGGATAAAAATATTT
This sequence comes from Akabosia matsudoensis, assembly GCA_019593645.1. Taxonomy (NCBI): domain Eukaryota; kingdom Metazoa; phylum Arthropoda; class Collembola; order Entomobryomorpha; family Paronellidae; genus Akabosia; species Akabosia matsudoensis. Next base: position 1,286 of record VICI01003923.1, read on the forward strand.
CGAAAGTATGATATTTTGGGGAGCAAATTTTTGGATTTGAGTTTGAAACCTGGAATTATGCTTCTTGTTATACATTCAACTACCAAGCCCCTTTAGGGATCCCAGGTCACTAGGTCTACTTTTTTTGGATTGTATGAGTTTTAAACATAAAAGGTGGTTTTCTAGTTCAGTCAAAACTATTTTGAAAAGCTCACATACAATGTGATTCCTAAGGTTCCAAGCTACTTCGTTTTAGGACGGTATTGCGGCATAAATGATGAAGCCTCTCATATGATATATGGCTAGATATGGGGAAACATGAGATTAATGCTGTTGGTCAGGAGCCACGTTGTGCGAATTTTACGCTCCCCTTATGTACGAATCTTGGTCATAAAAGCTATTTTTTCCACATAACTTTACTATCTTGATGTTATCTATAATTTTTCGTGATTCATTGCTGTAGTTGTTCCCTCTGCAGTTCTGGACTGGCTATCCGTATTCCTACGCGAGCTTTCTCAAGCAATGTTGAATTTTACAACTTTCGTACCGTACTGTGAGAATCTTGTTCTGTCAAGGCGTTCAAGTATAAGTAAACATTTTCACCTTGTGCAAATACATTTGGGACACTTGTATGTATGTATTTGTCTCTTCTGTGACAGTAAGGGTTAGAGATTATTTAGGCCTTGGATAAGTATGACATTTCACAGTTTCACAGGACGTGTCCATAAAATAGTAGGTCAACGGCTTGCGCTTACTTACATCGATGACACTGATGATGGTACCGAGGTACACAATACGGTGGAAAACGAAAGAAAAACTGTAGTTATTGCTCAAATATACTTTTATTTATTATTCCCAATTGCAATCTTATCAAGGATTTTTCTGTCACGCCGAGTCTACCTCTATCCACTCATTGGGATGGGCTGCTTGTGTAAGTCATAAAATCAAGGCCCCACAGGAACACCTCCTTCTGAGCACTAAAATCGCAAAAGGCAAATCCGAAGAGAATTCATACGACCCTGAATTATGCTGTAGATAGAATATGCCCAAGTCGAATATGTGCAGGAACCATCTGTAAAGTGCTCGGATTTGGATACATGATGGTGAAAATGGGCAGTTCTGATGAGAAGGAGGACCCTGATGTCAGAAAATTCTGAAAAAGAAAGTACTTCGCTTCTTTAAAGAGGTGATTCTCCCAGTAATGGCTAAGTCTGTCATCCCCAGATACAGAAAACTGGTTTTGGTATCATATAAATTTGCCGTATACATTCGAGTGTGGATTTTGCAAAGTCATGAAAAAAATATTGTGCCACCTTTAGCTATTGCAAAGGAGAATTTAGTTGGGGACGAATATCTTTCAGGGCATAGAAAGATGCTTGTTCCACTACGGATACGGGTACGGATTAAACCCACCATAGTATTTGTAGTTACAAGAGAAAATTACATGCTATTTACTATTTATTTACGTAACTTATCTCTTTACCTGCACTTAGGCTTAGATTCATGCCTAGAATGCGATTGGAAATGGTTGATGTCATCAATCCAGCGAGTATTCATGCTTCGAATAAGTTTCGACAGTTGTAAATGCGTAATTAACCAGAGGATCAATATTGAATCCCATTGTGATTCAAACGACTAATAGTGATGAAGCGCGCTCCCTTGCATAATGGCGAACTGAAGTTTCTTCAGGTTAACTGAGATTAGAGGAACAACAGCGAATTTTGTTGCAAAACCTGAACAAACCTTATTCAGTTGAAGAAATAACAGACTGCTCTTTGAAAATTTAATTTTTATTTGATTTTATTGTTTTTTTTTTCTAGTTCAGGAACACGCCATATTTTTCATTGCATATATTTAGCACTACCCACCATGATTAATGTAATAATAATAATCATTATCATTAGCAAATTCCAAATAGCTTTTGGTTAGTAGCACCCACCATATATATTTTCTCCGGCCTGGTCGTTATCAACACTTGATCCTTGACACTTTATCCAATCAAGATCCGATTCCTGTTGACTCTTTTCATAAAAATGAACATTATTTCTGGGAAATGTACGCAGATGGCGACTACTTGAACTACAAAAACCCTATAAAATAACCAAGAAATGAAGTGACTTTTTTTTCTTAATTGTTGACACGTTTATAGGTTTTTTTTTTCTTCAAACTTCCTCAAAAGTAAAAGGGCATTTCGGTTAGATGGTAAAAAACTAGTGCATTACAATGAGTTGTATTAACCATGAATTCAAAATCTTGTCCTTCCTGTAATCATTTACTGTACTACCGTATTTGTTTCAAAACCAGTATTTCCGCAATAATACATTTTTCGATGACACACTCAACGTTAATCAATGTAACTTTTATAAAATTATTATGGAATGGAGTATTGTTTGATTTTATTTCTTCGTCTGACTCACACTGATCATCAATAATAATTCTGGTTTTAGCTACACTGCATTACGTGTTTTGTGCTAACTCTTTAAAATTGTAAATACGCGACCAGACGTAAAAAATAATTGTAATAAAAGTTTTTATTTAATGATAATAATCAAAGTCTCATATTTCTTTTGAAAAATTATACCATTGTTCGAGTACGAATTTAAATCACTACTCAAAAATTTGAGCTCTGTATAATCTGTATAATGGAATATCATATTTTTTTTGTATTAAATTGCTAAAAACCTTTTCTTTGTCATTTGAAACGATAAATTTCAATTTCAGGCATTTTAGTATTTTTTCAAAATATAACAGTATGTTTTTTTTAAAATAATGCCTGTCCCTTCAGTAATAAAAATTAATTATTGTTGCTCAATTTTTTACTAATTTTAGTTTTCCTCGTGCAAACTCAAAGTTTGTGCTGGACTATCAAACTTTATTTTTTTCATGCATGCTTGTATTGAATAATTCTCATTTTCCCTTTGTTTAAACTTGTGTGCACATGCAGTGCTTAATTAGTTAATTAGCGTTTAAGTGTTTTGTGTGAATGCATGCAACTGCGCCTTGACTTCATAGATTTTACACTGTCAAACCAAACCCTTGTTCTACCCTCGTTTAGAAACTACAACTACCATTTTACTCAAAATATATAGAATTGTACGATACAATCTTAAAAATAGTCCTTGTTTCAAGTCTGCCCTGTCTGTGGATAGATTTTTTTTCCGCAGTGGAATACTGATTTATAATTGTCTGAATGGCAGAAAGAGACGAAAATTCAAGTAAGAGTTTGCTGGTAAAGGTGAACGCATTTTTATTTCATTTTCTCAACATGTTTTGTGTGTTAAATGTCTCTGAGATGAACTTGCTGTTGTAATGCTAATTGCTAATTTTGCTTAGAGAAGGCTACTCTTACGTTTCTTTGAGTTTACAGTTGCTTAAAAAATAATGGACAAATTCCTACAACGTTATACATTCTTGAGACATGACAGAAACGAAAAGTTGAATTTACTATGCCTGCGTATTTATGACCTTTTTTTCGTTAGGTTGTAGGTATTTTGATAAGAATAATTATATATTTTTTTATACTGTGACACTCAAGATTTGGACCTTCTCTTTGTGTTTTGTGTTGGAAAAGGCGCGGCCACTCTCTCACTTTCTTCTAGATCGACAAGCATGAGAGTAAAAAAAATCTTTTTTTCTCTCCATTTTGTTTTTTTTTTTTGCATTCAATCCATTCCATTCACCAAACTACACTACTTTCCAACTCATTTTCCAGTAAAATAAAAAGCGTTTAGACTTACTTTAAATTGAAACCACCACCTTTAACCCATAAAATGCCCTTCATGTTTGAAGTGTTTTTTTTCTCCTTTCTTAAGAAAATGTGGAAGTGAACGAGTGAACATGAGTAAAAAGATGAATAAGTAAATGTACTTAAAACGTAATAATTCGCATACATTTTTGCTTCGTGTCTTAATGATTTTATTTTCTTTCTTTTTTATCTATATAACAATAAGTTAATGGTCTAAGTCAAAAAATCGCTATGTTGGCTATCGTCTCTCTATTATTCACAAAAAGAAAAACCTTACATTAGAATGACTGCCTACTTAATTTTTTCTTAATGTTAACATAATGAATTACGTTTTTATAACAAGGCTACTAGCATGTACTTTCATATCGTCAACGTCATCATAACATTATTGATTATTTTTCATATAGGTAATCATATTCTTCCGGTTCTTCTGTTTTTTTTGTATTGTATTGTTTCATTGAAATATACTTTTTAAAGTTGTTTAAATATTTAAAAGTAGTATTTTATTTACTTGAATTGTGTGCCTAAAATATTTTAATATTGTTTAAAATCTATAATAGTAGTACACAATAAACCACCTAGCACGTATAATTTTTTTTCTGTAACAGTCTGCGATTTTTTTCATAAAACTTTTTGTAAAGTTACCTTTCGTAAATTACCTAAATATTCTTTTGAGTTGCCTCTTGAAGTAACTAACAAAAAAGGGAAAAATACAGTTTTCTTCAAGTTGATTATATTGAAATGACCCATTCAAATGTCTATATCTAATTACTATTCTGCTACACATTTGCTTTTTTCCTCTAATCATCGGTATAGTTCATGTTCGTCTTGTTTAATAACTTATTCCACATTCATCAAAGTTTCCTTTCTCTCATTACCAGCAGCATATCAATTCTGATCTGTACCGCTGAAAGTTTCACTCACATTAAAACTTTTCTCTCTTTTAATATTTAATACCAGATTATATATTTTCTTTTGTTGAATAATTTTTAAAAATCCATACACATTTCGATTTTTTCGTTATATGCTTTTCTGTTTTTTTCTTGATTTAGTAATGATGATGAATATTTAAGGAAAGGATCGTCCCATGAATGATATCAGAAGTTGCTTTTTCATAATCCAGGTAAAAGTACACTACACGTATTCCATTTTGATTAGACTAGTCTAAGGTATTAGTACGTACATTAGTATTTTTCAACTTATCGTACAAGATTATTGTTATATCAATTATTGTTTTGTCATAATCAACACAAATCATTGTTTTGCCTTTAACATTTCGTGACAGATTGAATTGAATAAAGCTATACCTCCTGTACAAATTAAAAATCTTTTTTTTTTTTGATTGCTCTGCACTCAGGTCTTTACGAGAAACCATACAATTATTTTCTTAGCATCACTTCTTTGCTTTGTTTCATGTAGCATAGAATGAACTGAAACATCACGTCATCTTTGATTGATATATCTGGTAATTTAATAGAATATCACTTATTCAATTAGCTGATAGAATTCTACAACTAAACTCCCTGGCCGTTCATAGCATTTTTCATGAAAGGAAATTCGAAAACTGCAAATGCATTGTAAGTTAAGAGTTTTACAAGGTTCTCAATTACACTGAAACTATGAACTTGCCTTCACCTACTGAAACGAGTTTGTAATGTACACATTATGATCAGCATAAATTCGTATTATTATTATCATTATTTCATAATCGTGAAAACAATTAGATATTTCTCAGCGTCTCCATTCGGGTAGTCAAAATACAACAGAGTATTCTTATTTGTAATCATAAGCACTCAATCATATTCAAATTGCTCAGAGGTGTTCGTTGTATGTCTTTACTTTGGTGCTGTATAGTTTGGTGCACACCATCTATGAGAAAATCAAAGAGCTTTGTTTAACATGGGTAGAAATGACTGATAAGTAGATTTTATTTTTAAAAAATGCTGTAGGAATTACCATCTCGGTTTTATAGTCAATGTTGTTGAGTTTCTGTGGTTGACAAACAGTTCCAGTTGAAGAATGGTATGGATATAATATAATATAATGGAATATAGAGTGTATCGCGCCCTTGAATCTCGGTGTTTAGGATGCCTGGAATTCTTCCGGATCCTTGAGTGTGTGCCACTGGGCAATAGGTCGTCGTGGAGTATTGATCATTTCCTGCCAATGCTGAAGTGACTTTCCTTCCTGGTTAGGCCCAACAGCAACTTTTCCAATAGGATCGCAAGTGCCGATACGATCGTAATCGAGTGCGGTGAGCACAATGTGACATTTTGGAAGCTGCTCTGGAGTGATCTCAAAAGTGAAGGATTCGTTGAAGTACGGATTCAGAGTACATTTCTTGACAGACGTCTTCTTCTTCTTGAACTTCTTTCCGTTCATGAATAAGTTTATTTTGACGAATGGATCGGACAAACCACCAAAGTCCATCTTTTTCAGATTCTTGCACTCCAAAATGCAAATGGTCAGTTTACCAGACGTGGGCACATACCGCAGTGAAAAGCAAATGTCTCCCAGCGCCTCCTGCAAATTGCATAAAATAATCGATGAAAATTTAAGGCCTTGCTAAGAAATGAAATCTGGGAATTCTCTTACCGAGTCTTCGTCGACAGGAGGATCAAGATCTTTCCAACCTTCGATCGGTACAGCCAAGTCTATTTGACACATGGGGATTCGAATCTCACCGATTTGATCGTGCTTTGAGAATCTGTTCAGAGGAGGAAGAAACTAATTTATTGATCCTGTCATGCACACATTTCAATTTCACGTTCTACTTCATTTGTGTCAGATTCAATTTCCTGTGCAGTGTCCTCGCAACAAAACCTAGACAGGACGGAGCTAAGAGGAACCTGTTACGTACCTGTCAAAGTCAAATACTTGGATCATCAGCGTTTTCGCCATTATATCTGCGAAAGGAATGCTCTTGAAGAGGAAAACTTCGTTGAACTGAGGATTCAGCGTCTTCCTGTGCACTTTCGTTTCAAACTTTTTCTTTTTATCTCCGGCAAAAAATACTTTCACGTAGGGATCACTCGTACCCCCAGAGTCCATAGCCATCAGATCCTCACAGGCAATAATTGACACGGTCAACTGCATAAACACAAACAAAGAAAAGGGTTATTGTCCTCAAGTAACTTTTTTTCTACACAAATTAATTTAATACTGTCACTTACATTAGTAGAGTTGAAGTCGTACTCCAGCTTGTAGTTGAGTCTGCCAATTTTTTGCACTTCTTTCACTTCCTCCTCTTCTTCTGGCTCCGCCTCCTCTAGATTTGTTGTCAGCACAGCCGTGTCAGCATCTGGCTGCACTTTGTCCGAGACGAATTTTCCAAAAAGCTTATTGCCTGCCATTGTCTTTACCATGCCTTTCCCCTTTTCGGAGCTTTTGAACTTGCGCCATTGTCTTCGAATGCACCAGCAACAGCAGACAAGCATCAAAATGAGGATTCCTATAAAGATGAGGATAATTCCCCAGATGGGTACTTTAGTCTTCTCGGACGCAAATTCTGCCCCCTTTTCTGCCAGTTCTTTAGCTTTGTCCATAGCTTTTTCTGCAAATCCTGGTCCTGGAGGCTCTGTTGGCGGAGGAGGCTCGGTACTCTCGGGCAATTTGGTCGTCGTTGCTTCTCCTGCCACTGACATGATTGGAGGAGGCGGGGGAGTACTAGATACTGCTGCTGCCGCTTCTCTAACTACTCTCCTTAGGAGAGGATGTGCCGGCCAGGAAAGTGGACCACCATGTATTTCAGACCCAATACTGCCTCCGTTTCCGGCATCATTCAGGTCGTCCAGTAAACTGTTTCGGAAGGACATGGAAGATGAGGAAAGTCCATCGCCACTGTTTGGCGAGGAATTAAGGGAACTGAACAGATCCCTGAAACTGGGTGCCATATTTTCGTATTTTTTTTCTAACAAGATACACTCATAGGCACTCCGAGGGAGTAGATTAGACTGTGTGCTGCTCCACCAACAACACGGGCTACGTTCTTCACCTGTAAATCAAAGTAAAAGTGCGCATGTGAGTCAAATATTTTTAAGAGAAAAAAACTTGCTTTCTCTCTTCAGTAAGTATTTATATAAAATTATATAAAAGTTCTACTTCACCAGCGTATACAGAATAATCGAAGCCTTCCCGAATCGTAACTGATTGAAATGATGTTGAATCTGCTTGAAAAATCACACAGGTTCGACTATCTTTGTAACCGATATTGGTCCCTACTAACGTGAAACTCAAGAAGAAGTTGACAATCTGGTAAACTAACAAACCTAATAAACCAGTGAAAGTAGAATTATGTTTCTACTCCCACTCCAGAGCACGTACATAAAATGAGTTGCTCTATCTTGAGGAGCAGGATAACGAACTGGCAAAAATGAGACGCAAGACGAAATACTATATCGTATCCCTTGCTTTTTCTTCAAACAAACCAAAAACGACTGTAATAGTTTGTCTTTTTGTGTTTATACAGTTTGGTGAAAAGTTATTCACTGCAGGCTAACAGAGTAGAATTTCCTATTTCCGTTTGCACATCTCGATTACATTTCAGTGCTCTTATTGGTACTCACATTTGTGTGCACACACATAAGGTTTTCTTATATTTATGATGACAAAGGATCGCTTCGGATGTTAGTTGTTATCGTCATCAAAACAGGAGAAAAGGGGAGCAGCTGCGTCCAATTTGATGTTTTACTAATAAATTCCATCTTCTCCTTTTTTGCAAGATGAATACGCAAAATGCTAAGCTAGTCGTATGGCCTGTTACTCCTCCCATATTCCAGATCTCCTCTTTCTGTTGCCAGAAAGCCCTTTTCTATTAAAACCTTATAAAGTCACACTAATACTTTCTTTGATACTTTCTCTAGCTCCATATGTGGCTACTTTATGGCCCCTGGCTTCTCCTGAGAAGATCAACATCATGAACATCTTTTACACAAGGATTTCCATCTTATTTAATTTAATCTTCATTTCAAACTTCCATCTCACCTACATACCTACACGTAACCTTGCAAAGCGCTAATATGGCATCGTTAGTAGTAGTTTAGTGAGTTCCTACAACAGTAAAAGACACTAATAGAATGATAAAAAAAGACAACACGTATTCGTATGTCGTCAACGACGATCCATACTTCGGAGTCCATAAGGAAGGATTTTCTCGGACGGACAAAACATGGCAAACCATTAGGAGAAATGGAAATGAGGGTGACATGGCATCGCATGCGAAATGAATTTAATTAGGTATATTGCGTAGCAGTAAATAAACTACATACTACAAGTGCACTTTTTGGCTGGACGTTTTATGGTTGCGAAAAATTTCGAGGAAGTCCACAATTAAAAGAGAGAATTTCGGGGTCGGTAATGCCAAAAACGACGTTTTTCCTTATTACGGTTATTTTCCGGTTTACCGAATAGGAAACCCTTTGCTAATAATCAAGCTAAAGCGAAAAATCTGGACAATGAAGAGAATCATGGGCTAGAATAATGATTTTCATTGTAAGCTTTGTAAGCTTTTTGAGTAGGCTGCTGCTGAAGACAGTTATGTTTTTATTTTCACCGTTCCAAGTGGAACCTTGCATGAAGTAATATGCTGACGAGCTATGTTATCATCTTGAGTTCTTTAATAATGGGGAGGATCATGTCATTCTGCCTTTGAGTAGTTACACGCTTCTCTTCTCAGAATAGATTAAAATATACTTGTAGGGTTCGTGGGTTTCATGTTCTATTTCAGTTGTAATCATTGTGAAACTGTTTGTTTTTACTATTCCTTCGAGAGGTGGAAACTGTAAGCGTACACGGTCTCTTGTGATGCCACAAAGGCAATATTTCCTTGTGGTGAAATCCTAATTAGTTACTCTTTAATTAGATGTCATACATAGTAATCGGTCTTTCAAATATAAATGCCCTCTCTACTGCCTGTCCCACAGTGAAGTTTTGATTTGGTGCGGTTGTTGGCAATATGCGATATAGAAAACTGCATGATAGTTATAGGCCATGGGGCAAAGTGTGTGGGCGAAGATAAAAGAGAGATAAGTGATGGAAAGCAATAATGTAAAGGTGTGAAGATAGTAAGTCTTCGTAATAAAAGAGATATGAAGCGTCCATATGTTTAAATTCTTGAGTAATGACTACCATATGGCATCTGTGAGGGAATGCTCAGCAGCAGTAAGGAAAAAAGGATATGCTACCTGTATTCAGTATTGTTTAGTTATATGAGCGGTCTCAGAGCCATATCGTTGATTGCTTTCACTCTCATTGAAAACGTGTGCAACCGAAATAACGTTTTTTTTGGCAGGCTAATTCTTAGCTGAATCCATAAATATTAACCTATGTACACGGAATACACATATCATGTGTGTGTGGTAGTGCTGCTCTATTTACACAGTTTACAAACTTTTTACATTCCCTTGAGCTTTTTCCTAAAAACTTTCTGGTTTATTGCAATTATCTCAGCAGTGTATCTCTTTCTTTCACTTCTCATTTCGCTTGTTAGCAAACACTGCTTCTCATTTTTTGTAATTAATGTTCCTCGTGCAGACAAAAAAAATCTCATAGGAAAAGTTCTGCGACTATGAACATTAATGCATTGCTCTATTAAGATCCCACTCATTCTAATGATAATTAACTAGGACATGATGAAAATGTTTTTTTTTCTCAAGACTTCATTAGTAAAATTTTTTTACACACTATAGCTGGTAGAAATTGTGAGGAATTTTTCAAATATAACGGAAGATTTCCATCCCAAATATTACAAAAGTGTTTGTTGAAAATCATTGCAAGCTTTAAGGAGTATCTCTCAGAACTAGCACTTGAGCACGGGTTGCTCTTAAAACCAAACTTTTACTTAGTTTTGGCAGCACAACGCTTTAAAATTTTATAGGTGGAAAGAAACAAGACTAAGGCTTTTTTTTATTCGCTTCTTTGCCCTTAGAAGAGATTTTATCGCAACATTTTTAATTTAATCCAATTTAGGGGCATCTTACGTAAAGCGGAACATTTGGCTGCTTTCCAATTTCGTCATCCACATCATCACCTC
>VICI01003924.1:0-12036 GCA_019593645.1 Akabosia matsudoensis
AAAGCCAATTAACTTTTAAACTGTTATAAATCATGGTCAACCGTATAATGAAAGATTCTTGCATATTTTTTCATTTTGAACTTTTCCAACTTGTATGAAAAAAGGAAACGAATTAAGAAAATCGTGACTGGGGGCAAGTTGCGACTATTGCTTTAACCTGCCTTGTTCATTCTTTTTGCGTAAATAGACTATTTTTAAATATGTTGTTGCTGTTGTTTTTTAATTTTGCTGTATCTTAGTGTGATTTTTTTCTTTTTGTGTTAGTTAGTTAAGTGTATTCTTTTTTTCTGTCTTTATACACTTGACAAAAATCAAAATAAAATGACAAAATAATAGTTTTTTTCGTCAAAATTTGTGTTTTATAAACTATTTAATTACAAGTTTGCTTTTATTTTGTGACCACTACCACCTTTATTTCAATCAGATAAACATTCGTATCTGAATCAAAATGTGCAGTTTAAACATTAAAATGTAAATAATATTCCAAAAACTAACATTTTTAATCTTAAACAAAGACATTTGCAGAGATATTTGGTAGGATTAGTGTGTTGGTACTGTAGTCTTATGTATGAAAAAAAATTAAACTTGCGGGATAAAAATTATAATTATGAAAGAAAACAACACGAATTATAATTTTTTTAAAGGCATTCTTCCTAGTTATGTTTTTGCTTGTAAAAAAATGTCTAAAAAAATAACTACGGAAAAAGACGCTGAATATCTGTAACTCGCTGATGAAGACATTGTTTTCTATTCAATGACATTTTCGGCTTGACTATCGTAACTGGAAGATCCTTGATCCCCTCGAGGACTCGGGGGGCTGCTCAGATTGGAGCTGTTGTTGGAGGTTAGGGAGTGTCGTGGACTTGCATCGTGAGGTCCATCCTGAGGAAATTTGACAAACAAAGACGCATTAATTTTATATAAATTTGATTGTTTTGGAGGGTAACGGAGTGAAGGGCCTAATTACGTCAGGATGATGATGGTCTGTGGGTGACTTTGGTTGAGTAACAGGCCGCATTGGCGGAGGGACCATGGGTCGACGTGGAGGTAATCCGGGTGGAGGACTCACGCCATTGTAGTGACCAGGATGCACTCCTGGAACAGCAGCAGGCATTGCGCCTTGGTGACTTAATGACCTTCTGGGCGGCTCTGGATAAGCCCGTTGAGAGGGAGAAAAGCGACTTGCAGAGCTTTGTAACATGCTTCTAACCCTTTGCATTCCTTGCTGTTGATGTTGAACACTTGATGGAGGGTTGTCTGCAGTTTCCAACGTTGTCGGAAGGTCCATCAGCCTCTGGATTTGAATCCCGTCACCAGGGCCCATGTGACTGATGTGATTGAAGTTGGATGGGGCTGAAATCATTCGAGATCTCCTGTCCGTATTCCTAGTTTGGGAGGGATTATTATAACCAAAAAAATTAATAATTCAACTCATTTGCTACTTCGCTTCTAACTTTTCCATCGCAAAAACAAGCGGCTACGTATGTAAATTTCAAATTTGCTACTACAAAAAATAATTTCAAAACAATCAACATGGCAATAACACACTTATTTTTAATACAAACAAATCCTATCAAACACGATTAGTTGAGTAAAGGTTTGATCATAGGATATCAAAAATAGTTATGATTACTAAAATGCTCCAAAACTCAAAAAAAAAAATTGTTTTCATCCATGCAGAAATTCCACTTTCATTTTTTGGGTTTTGCAGGCTTAAGTTGCATCCGGGTAAGTCTACAAAATTCTACTACTGGGTAGTCATTTGGGGTTACAAACAGCGGAAATACAAAAATTCAGAGTTCTCAGCTTGAGCAAAAATTTATGGTTTTAGCACACAGAAAAGGTGTAACGGCCCTACATGAATAGCAAAACTGACCTAATAAGTTGCTGGTTTTCCAGTAGCAGCTTCAATTTCCTAATGGACCCCAGTTAAAACATTATTTACGATTTTTATTATAGATTAATTTTCCCCATCATTATTTGTATGAGAGAAAGTTATTAGTCAACATTTCAATACTGGGTTTTTGTACGGTTAAAGTGTTTCATGTTTGTATAATTTGAGGCGTGTGTGTTCGTTAAAATTTACATGGAGAAAGTTTCATAGTGAAAGTTTATCATGTTTGGTTGGATATTTAAAAAAAAAAGTGTTTCAAAATGGAGAACATTTTCGCTTACGTTCTTGCTGCCCGAGCGTTTTCTCGTACGGAGAACTTCCTCCTTGTTCTCTGTCTGGCAAACTGCAGGTCGGAATCTGGGATTCTAACCATGTCAGCTACAAAAAATAACAATAAAAATGTATAAAATTTGCAGGATCTTTAAATTATAAGGATAAAAATTTGTAATTTTTTACCTCTAACGACATTAGATAGGTATACAATATGCGGATAATCCATTACGAATGCAATACTTAAGGCCCCGTTGCGGCTAAGCGGTCTACATTTTCTTCAAATTGATGGTTTGGAGCCAGTCGCCTGTGGTACAGTCAAACACGTCGACGTGCGTGTCACTGTACACCAGCAGATTCCCGTCTGAGCATGCTACAGCTTCAGGATGAGCTGTATACATGATTTCCTTGTCCCTGCTCTTCCGGCCTTGGAGGTCGACAAAGACGCCAAGTGTTGTGAACACCAAGAGAAACTCGTTCTGAGGGAGCTCAATGGCGCACTTGGCATCCACAGGGTTGTACGCGAGGAAGCCCAACATTTGATTGTCGGGGTGCACCAACGACTGAGGATGTTGGTCTCCCATTAATGAGTAAATGGTGAAACCAGACTGGTAACCTATGCAAAGTCGACTATCGCTGAATATGTCCAGGCACTGGGCTTGCGCAGGGAGGAGCACTTCACGAAGCCTTTTGTGACGAGCCTTGGTTCGAGTCACCTCGTAGATAATTACTTGGCTGGTATTTTGCCGTTTCACGGCCACACACAAACAGTAAACTGATGGAGGGCCTTGGCGCATTACCCCAGTGGTCAACGTAATGCAGCCCTTGGTTTCAGCTACTTTTATCCATTCAACGTCATCCCCGTCCAGAGCACGGACTGGAATCAACCTCACATGCCGCTGCTTCCCAGATATAACTACTAACAAGTGCTCCTCCGCAATGTACTCTATTGCGTATATCTTTTTCCCTTCGCCAATCCTTCCGATTTCTGGAAAAAAAAACAAAAATTTCATACTCATGTCATTTTGGTTGCTTGAACGAATTTGATGTCCAATTTTTTAAGGGACATTTGATATCAGTAATTAGTCTTTAAAAATGTGCTTATTTACCGTCACGGTCTAAATCCACACAAAAGAGACCGTCGTCGGTTCCAATGACTAGTCGTTCAGCATCAATTATGGCACCACAAGTTGCAGATTTGATAACAGTCACTGTGTTGTCCACAATCTCTTTGGCACGGTACACAGTTCTGTTGGGCAAGTTGTTCCGCTTGAGAATCCGATGAAGCTCGTTGAGAGCCACCACCCACTTGGTCTTCTCGCTCTCCGTCTCGGCGAGCATGAGCGTGTGGTTACGTATACCGGGAGGGTTCATGAGGGAACTTGTAATTCTAAAGATACAAGGAATGTCCTTCTTGTTCGCATGGATCACGTCTGACTCCCGCACCGAGCTGACTTCAAACTCTTCGTCACGCATGTCCAGGATTTGGGAGACAGAAACTGCCGGCAGGGCACTTCGATCAGGGGAGATGTCGTATAAAAACAGTTTGAAATCACATACAACCACGTATTGACGGACCCAGCCTTTTTTAACCCCACCGGGTTTGGGGACACGGACGTAACCTTCGTAGGCTGTACCGATTCCACGAGTTGGGTCTATGCCTAATGGACGTTTCGCTGGAGAAATTTGAAAAAAAAACAAATTTAAAGTTTGTACAAACTCGAAATTTCCGTATGAAAATTTGTGAAAAAGTATTACTTTGTTCTGGAGGAACTGGGCATATTGGTGGAACTTTGTCACGACAACCTACATGGCATGCAAAGCCGCATACTTCACAAACAACTCCTTGTCGGGTCAGCCCAATCATGAGGGAAGTGCAATGCGAGCATTTTAGCGGCGAAGAGAAAGTTCGTACGAGAAACTGGTGGTGGCTTTTAGATTTGTTGCTAAGGGAATTGGTGCTCATGGGCTGCATCAGTTGAAGTCCAACGTTTGGCCCTCCAGGAGGCGACAAATGATCCTGTTGAGATACAAAAAGAAAATATTCATATGTTTTGTCGTCTTTGGACTGGTGCTAAGAATAGTGTCTTTTCTGATCAGCAATTTTGTCTTGCTTACAGTTCTTACAGTGCTTAAATCCGACAGGTTTGACTTGCTACTATTATCCTCCACGTCCCCCTCCTCACTTTCGACCGAGCCTCGGAAGGAAGACTCCTTGAGGAACTGCTCCAGAAAGGACATTTGAGACGGCGGTCTTTCCAGAACTAAAACAAAAATTGTGTTCCATTCATATCCATGCTTTTCCAACAAGTTTAAAAGCAGCTTGACACGAAAATACCCTTTAACACAAAATTCATGTTTTGTTTTTTTTTTCATTCAGAAACCCATCAAACCAACAAGCATATTAGTGGCCAGGTTAAATAGACTCACAATTACATTTTGGCCTGATTTTTGCAACGCTTCTCATATATAAAATCCCACTCAGATTAAATAGGTTTTCTAATATAATAGCACTCCTTCCTTATGTCAAAGTCTAAGGAAGCTTTTCGATTTAACTCAGCCACTTATGTGAGGTCATAAATGTACTAAAAATCATGCAGAAATGTATGTATCCCTTCTAATCAACTATACATATGCATTAGTATTCAAAACATCCTCATCTCTAGTTTACTGCCATACCAGTTTTCTCTTTTGCTTTCACTCTGTAATGCAAACTCTGTAACAACCTTTACGTAACAAGAAAACAGCAAGTAAGATAAGATAGATTAGGCACTCCACTCTAAACGTCGTGTTTTAATCAGAAAAGAAACTAAAAACTAAAAGAAAAATGTTGAAAAATAATATTGATTGTTTGATTCATACCATCTATGATAGTCACAAGAAAAGTGAAGAATAGAAGAAAGAGATTTGTTTTCGAGCATCAGAGTTTTGATTTTGTCGGGCGGAGAAAGTGCGTGCGTGTGTGAAAGTAAACGTTCTTTATAGTCATAACATATTTTGGCAACAAATTCTACAAAAACGTTCTACGGAAAAGGAAGATATACTTGTAAATAGAGAATCAAGACGTGCACCACCAGGAAACTACTTTGTATGGAGGAGTTCAGTAGGTATTTGTTCGTGAGAGGGTATGTTTCATTGTTTTTAACCAATCTAAACAAGAAATAATCAAATAACAAATAAAAAAGGATTGTGAGAGGTTAAAATTTGTAAAGTGTAAAAGGGAAAGTGCTACTTTTTAATCTAATAAACGTTTTTGTTTCAGTAGATTGAGCAGTGACTAGGAAAATATAGTAATATTTATCTGGACGGCTATGTAGTGAAAGATATGCTGAGTCATATAAACAATTAAAAATCACAGATAGTTTTTCATGAGAAGTAAGAATAGACCCCACACGCAGCTTGCGACACCAATAAAAAAGGGCATTCTGTCTGCAAAATCCAGACCAACTATTGATTAGACATTTTTTGTAAAATAATATTTTATAACGATATGAACGAGATTGCATGGTGGGGAAAGTGCTGACACTAGCGATGAGTCAAATATTATATTACTTCTCATTTCCAAATGTTATTCTTTAACATTCCAAGAGAAAGTTTTGTTTTGAAGACGTTTTTAAAAGAAAGGGAAAGGATCTACTAAAATGCATTCTGACGTTTTGAAGAAAACGTTGGAGGATAACTATTTTAAAAAATTGTTTTCAAAGGAAAATGCTGGACAAACTTACAACTATCAGAAGACTCTAAGCGTTGCTGCAAGTCTTTTATCTGAGCTTCCTTCCGCATTGTTTCGCGAGTGAGTATATCCAGTCGTTGTCGGTATTCTCTGATTTCCCTGTTGACCAAAAGAAATAAATAAAGTTGCACGGCCCATTTGTTTATCAGAGAAAGAAGGAGAAAGTTGAACACTGGCTTGACATACTTTTGAGCACTGCCTAAATCAGACCGAGTTTTGGTAAGTTCTTCGCTAATCGCTTGTTTAGCCTGGATCTCAGACTGCAACGAACTCTGAAGATTAAGAAGCTCCATTTTGTCCAGTTTCTGAGACCTTCTATTCCGCCAGTTCTTTTCCTATTGGAAATTCAAACCACGTTTTCATGATTAGTCAAGATTCGCTATTTTTCATGTAACGACTTTCACTACTTTCACTATTAATGTATATATAACGTACCACAGTAGATGATGGCGGAATGCCAGCATGTTTCAAGAACTCCAACTCTTCGTTCATTTTACTTGCTAGCGCTTGCAAATAGCTCCTCGCGTCTTTCTCATCACTCACCCACTGAAGGACTTCTGTCAGCGTCGAGTCCCACTGTGCATACGTCTCTTTCTTCATCCGCAAATCTTCATACTCCTCGTCCAAAGCTCTTCTCTCACTCTGAAGCCGCTGAATTGTGTCGGAAACTTTCTCCAAGTCTTGCATTAACCGTTTATTGTCCTCAATCAGAATAGCTTTCTCTCTGTCATGAAGTCTCTTCAGCTCTACCATCGTCTCCTCACTCTCCGTCAAATTTTCTAGTCTCAAATGGTCCACTTTCTCCCTCAAGAGGTTTGCCTCCTTCTGGATCGAGTCTCGACTCACTTCCGCCTCCACAATTTGATCCTTCAAAGAACTAATCTCATTTGTGTAGCGGGACTGGGTCTGCATCAGATTCTCTTTGTACTCTAGTTCCACCCTTTCCAGGTCGGATTTCAGGCGGAGGATTTCCGTCGTGTTGGACTCGAGGTGGGACGAGTCCTCCCCTCCATTCGCGGCATTCATTTGACTAGTCATTTCGGCGTTAAACTGACGATGCTTAAAGCGCTCCATTTCCTCCTCCATTTGCTTGCAGTACTCTTCACTCCTTTCCCTCAGTCTTCTTTCTTTGCTTGCTTCCGCCTCAGCCTCGTCAATCCTCGTTTCCATCTCTCTTCGCAGCTTTTCCGCCCGGCGGATGTCTTGACGTAGAGTGTCAATCTTTTGCATCGACACTTCCAGCTCCTCCTCCTTGTCCCGAACTTGTCTCGACAGTTTTTGCTTTTGCTGGCGAAGGTCGCTCAGCTTGTCGCTGATCTCGGTATATTCACTCATGGCGATTTCCCGCTGCTTGAGGGCATCCGATACCTCCTTTGTTTGCAAATTGACTTTCTCCTGAGTGTCATGCAGCTCTTTCTGAAGCTCATCTTTTTCCAGTTTGAGCTGCATGCACATCTTTTCCAGCTCCCGGGCCCGGTTGCTGTCAACAGAGCCCCCATTACTTGTACCGTTTCCATCAACTAAATCCTTGCTTTCCTTCATCAGCGCCAGCAAATTTTCCAGCTCGTAGTTTTTCTTAGTTAAAATGTTAATTTCATCTTGGAGTTTTCTAACTTCCGGTTTGCTCTGCGGCTCATTTTGATTTGTTGTAATAAGCATCAAGTCGTTCTGCTTTAAAAGGGCTTCATTAAGCCTCTTGTGAAGGTCGACATTTTCTTTTTCAAGCGTCAAGATTTTGTTTTCATAGGCAATGTTCACGTCATGAAGGACACCATTGGTTTGCTTGTTGTTGAGCACGGCCCCAGCTACTCCGCCCAGATTTCCTAGGTCGGAGATTTTACTCTTTTGAGTGAAAGTAAATCCAACGAAGGGTAAATGAAGGCCAGTAAATATTGCATTAGTTGTTGGCGGGACGGCATCACTCTGCCGAAGGTCGTTATCGTCAACATCAAAATTAGATGTGTCCGTGGGACTGCTCACTTCCGGAATGTAAGGAGCTACGCCGTCACGAATATGCTCCCAGTCAATTCCGGTGAACCACGGGTGTGCCTTAAAATCGTCCAAGCCTCGTTGTCCTATTCTCAGTTCGGCAGAGCAAATGAGCTTCCTCATCAAGTCTTTTGCTTCGTTGGTCACGTCCACGCCACTTCCCTCCGGGGGAAAGTCAAAACAATTCTATTTTCATCAAAAAAAAAAAGAAAAAACCCAGTTGTTATTCGAATTTTCTATACAAATTATCCATACAAATTTTCATGCAAACAAAATTAAGATTTATTCATACCCTATGATTCATAATTTTTCCGTATACAGAGCAAATGAGCTTCCTCATCAAGTCTTTTGCTTCGTTGGTCACGTCCACGCCACTTCCCTCCGGGGGAAAGTCAAAACAATTCTATTTTCATCAAAAATAAGAAAAAATCCTGTTTTATCCGAAATTTCAATACAAAGTTTCATGCGAACAAAATGAAAATAAAGGTATACCCTGTGATTCATAATTTTTCCGTATGTTTCCACCAGACTTTCCGCGTAAAATGGCGTCTCCCCGTAGAGCATTTCGTACATACAGACTCCAAGCGACCACCAGTCACACTCCGGGCCATAGCGACCCTGACCATCCTCCATAGCTCGTAAAATTTCCGGGGAAATATAATCCGGCGTTCCTACGGCAACATTACTTTGCACAGTGCCGTCCTCCTGAAGCCTCAGACAAGAGCCAAAGTCGGCCAGTCGAATATGTCCGTTTGCATCAAGTAGAACGTTATCCGGCTTGATATCCCTGTGGACGTAGTTTAGCTGATGAATGGAGTCAATGGCCAGGATCATTTCGCAGATGTAAAATCTCGCCATGTCTTCTGGTAAGCATACATACAGACTCCAAGCGACCACCAGTCACACTCCGGGCCATAGCGACCCTGACCATCCTCCATAGCTCGTAAAATTTCTGGTGAAATATAATCCGGTGTTCCTACGGCAACATTACTTTGCACAGTGCCGTCCTCCTGAAGCCTCAGGCAAGAGCCAAAGTCGGCCAGTCGAATATGTCCGTTTGCATCAAGTAAAACGTTATCCGGCTTGATATCCCTGTGGACGTAGTTTAGCTGATGAATGGAGTCAATGGCCAGGATCATTTCGCAGATGTAAAATCTCGCCATGTCTTCTGGTAAGCGATCCTCAAATTTGCTCAGAAGCGTGAGCAAGTCACCCCCGCAGTAGTAGTCCATAACTAAGTATAAATTTGTATCGTCTTGGAAGGCATAATGTAAGTTGGTGATCCATCGCCTATCGCCAAACACGAGGACGTCACGCTCCTCTTGGAAGCACGCTGTCTCAGCACGTTTCAACATTTCCCATTTGTTTAAAATCTTCATGGCGAAGACTTTCTCAGGGCTTTTCATTTTGACGACGGCTACCTCCCCAAAGGCACCACGCCCGATGACCTTCAGTATTTCAAAGTCATCTGCAGTCAATCTGAGCGACTTAACTCGCGATGCCACAGGTTTCACTGTAAAAATCAAGCACAAATATGAATTTATTCACGAGATTTGTGTAAATTTTTAAAATTTAACTAACGAACCAAGGTGTAAAAAATCCGTGACAGTTTTCTCCCGTCTTAGCGAGGAATTGCTGCACTCGTCGTATAAAACCAAGAGGATGTCGATAAGCGTTTCAATACTGAACGCCTGCGCATCCCCATTCCCGAGCCGCGTCAAAGGGCCGTTGAGAAAGAGCCCTTCTAGCTCTTTCAGCCGTCTCTCTGCTTCACTCATTTTGATTTAATTTCTCGTAAATCTGCCTCGTTTTAATCAGCAAAACTTCACTATTTTCGTGTAACACTATTTTCGTATGACAAATCACGTCATCCTTTCAACAGTTCAGTTTGTCCTTAATCCAGCATCATCAAAAGTAAAAACAGCGACCCTCTCTTGTCAGTCATTTTATAATTTTCATATACACGACCACTGGGAAGACGCACCTGCACCGGAAACTATACACGTCCGGTGTAGTTTCTTCAGGGGTTAACCCCCTAAAAATGATTTGAACTTCACATTTATAAAACAGGCCACTTTGGATAGTTGCACTCTAGTTGACTCAGCGCAAATAATGGCTGCTAGCAACTGGTCTTCATTAAATTTGCTGGGAATCCATCCAAAGGCTCAGGAAAAGGCCTAAAATACAATTTAAATTTGCGTTAATCACAACCTTACACAAGATAAATTGCGATTTGCAACTTTAAATAGCTCTCTTCTATATCTATCACTTCCTGAAACACTTTTTATGCACAAATTTCCAAATTTCAAAACGCCAGTGTGAAACCCATAGCTTATTTTTCAAATATTAGTGTAACGTGTAAACTTTTACATTAAAACATTAAAAATAGCTATCCTTACTACAAACTAAACTGCTTTTCATGTTTGACCACAATCACAATATACTCAATTGACTATCCTTTTAAATTTGCTTTATCATGTACAAAAAAAAACCTGTACATCTACTCGTTCCTTTTTTTTTTGCTATAGCTTTTAGAATCTGTAATCACGTCACTATTTTTTTATAGACAACCAATATTCATTGATTAAAAACTTTTTTTTACTAGCCTATTGACTTATATTTTTTGTACACTACAACTCCCTTTTTCTTACTTGCCTAGCATCTTTTTTTTAAAACATTTTCTTTTTTAAAAACTGGTTGCTTTTTCGGCCCTGTACTAATTTAAGCTTGCAAAAAAATAAGATATCTTATTTGATAGCCCCCACGATAAAAAAAAACCACTGCAAAAATGTTTCAATCAAAATCGTTAAGACGAGTCACTTACTCACTTTCATACACAAGCAACAAAAATTACCACCTACCTAATAACAACTAACAAGTACCGCGACTTTATTACACGCTAATTTGAAAATTATGTATTGATTCTTGTATGAAATTCTATCTATCAAATATCAAGAGAAAGGTGAAAAACTGTTTTTAAAAAGTCGACATATAAAAATTTTGCTATTTTATATGAACAGTTGACATGTATATAAAATAACAACACTATTCACGATGAAAACTCCAAATATGTAACATCTTACCTAAAAAAATAATAATAATATGATGAATGATAAAAAAATTTGTGTGGATGAAATTCACAGGCAAGCCATACATTTAAAGGATGTGTAGACGAAAAAAAAGTAGTATATATAATAATATTTTTTATGTGGGGATGTATATTGTAAATTTATTTTTTTTTGGTTGATAGTTGAGAACTTGAGAAGTGTGTGTGGAGGAGATGTTGATTTTTTTTTTGTTTTTATAGGAAGGGAAAGTGCATCATGCATTACCTATCTGGTCTCTCTACACAAAAAGGAAACATTATTTTTTTGGGTTGTTTTTAATACACAGAAGAGATCCTCTTTTTTGTGTGTGTGAACAGATGCAGACAAAATGGTGCAATAATCAGGAGAATAACATGAAAGTGAATTGGTCAGCTAAAATAATAATGGTTTTTGGATGGGGATTTGCAAGAAAAAATAGCGAGGATTCGGAAATGTAATGCGCTTTGCGTATCATTTTTGTTTTCTTTTATGGAAAGGGTGGAGAAGAGAAGGGCGAGAGAGATAAATCATTTAGAAAAAATTGCAGTTTACACTTGACATATGAACCCCAGTGGGTGCCGTAAAAAACAATGAATATTTTTTTGGGGGACGAAACAAAAATTAAGGAACAAGTTGAAAATGATTTGCAATCATAAATAATATTAAAAAAATAAAGGGGGAGATGTTTACGCATAAGACATTCATTTTTGAATTGACGAAAGAGAAAAAAAAAAGTAGCGAAAGGTGTTGCTGCAAAATAAATTCATTTTTATTCAGTTTAGTAACGAGTGGATACGGAAAATACAGAGTTTTTTTTTGGGAAATCTATTCCACCATGTGCGGATGGGACTCAAAACAGTTTTTAATCTAAAAAAAGTAGCTTTGTAAAAGCATGGATGGATGGTTAGAGATGTGACCGTATGTAACCCCCAAAATAACCGTGTACATCCGTAACTTGCCGATGGTGTGTGTGGACTAGGATGAAGTTTTGCGTGTAGAGGTTTGGCTAAAAAGAAATATACAGAAGGGAAGGATACAAAGTTTGAGTTTGAATGTGTTTTTTT
>VICI01003925.1:0-12033 GCA_019593645.1 Akabosia matsudoensis
ATGTCAAAAACTTTTGATTTCCTAATGCAAATAGTGCAAAGTAAAACGTTCCATAATTCGCAGTTTACTTTAAGGTGTGATGGACGTGTGAACCTTAGGTTGACCAGAGGATGGGTATGAGCACTCATTTTTTTGGAGTAGCATTCTGTCAACAACTTGGGGTAAATAGTTTTCTTCTTGAAACAACGAACTTGATACACAACATGCCAAGACATTTTATGTGTGTTTGGCATGAGTCTACATGTGCAGCATATGTACACAGTGACAGTAGATATGTTATCATGTCACCATCAACCATTTCCCGTAAAAGGTTTAGTTAGTGACCCAGCAAGATAAGTAGCGTGTAAATATTATTGAGCGACAAGGTCATCCAGAAATGTTGAATGTTGTGTTTTCTCCATAAACGGAAAGATACCCGTCTGTGGACTTGATTTTCCATTGTGCTGCGTGGATATAAAATGCAGACGAGCAATTGAAAAACAACAAATAAGAAACGACTAAATGATGTGTCATTATTTAATTAGATCGTATGAACTATGTAAATACGGAAATGGTAGAGAAAGAGATGGCTTCATAATAAAATGCCCCTTGAAAAACGATTTGACGATCAGAACATAATTATTAGGGTCTAATTAAAGTAATAACATTTTGAGACAGCAGTTTTGGATTGGAGACTGTTTTAGTATCAAAGGCCCCATTTTCTTGCACAAATCTAAATATGCAAAATGTCTAAAATGGATTTCGATGCACACCTCTTCGTCACCCGATTCGTTGCAGCTATTCAAATGGTTCGTTAACTTTTGACCTTTTTTATTTTAGTGGTAATTTGCATTGTTTTATTTGTTCATTTATATTTCATGTCTTGCAGTTGTTTTTCATGATGCTGACCCCCGTGATCCTATGCATTGACGCAGAAATGCTGTTCCAAGGCGTGGAGAAACCGATGCCACCAAAGCTTAGTTTGAGTACAAAAGGTACGACGATAAAAGGAATTCGCTTTGTGACACTTGCATAATTAGTAGCAACGTTTGTCAAACTTTCACTTTTTGACCTTTAGCTGCGTACTACTCCCTCATCCTCACAGCCGCCGCGGCCAGTTATTGTGAATTTTGGGCTGGCTTTGCATTGCTTCAAGCAACTAGAATGGTAAAAGAATTTACATTAAAATTTGATACGGCTCCCCCCCCCCCATAACTGACCCGAATTATGTATCCATTTCTTCCCAGGAGAAAACGCTCGTTCAACGCTCTCGCTATTTTAATTTCTGGTTGTTGGCAACATCCGCATTTGTCTTCCTCATGGTTGCTGGAAACTTTGCCATCTTCTTGTTAAAAGACGTCTATCCTTGGGAGCTAGCATTTACATGGATGGTTCCTGTCTTCCTCTTCCTGTTAGTTGCTGGGATCCCATTATGGTCAACTTGTTGTCGGACTGTACCTATCCAAGACGGAATTACGTCTCCGATACTCTCTGCATAATTGATGGACATTTTCATCTGAGCTGACTTTATGCAAATATTTTACATACGAAATAAATAAAATGTCGATGTTAAACAATGGTTTCGGAGAGATTTAGAAAATCTTTGAAAAGCTTTCACTTTTTGGAGCACGACAGTCACATCGTCATTTTTGTAGCCCGAGAGTTGACAGATTTATCTTCATTCTTGATTCAGACTTCTTCGGAGCAATAAGTGGATCGCTTTTAAAGCAATTGAGGAAAAAGTGTTCTTCCATAATGGAGCAAGGAAACATGGAGTACGAGAGCGTTGGTGTTATTTCCGAGCAAGATTGCTTGGCCATGGATTCCATCAAAAAACTTACCTGCTTGCTGGAAAGCAGTGCACTTGAGGAAACTGTAAGTAAAGGCATATTGAGAAGTAAAGATTCATGAAAAAAAAATTAAACTAATTTACTCAAATTCTTGCAAGGAGCTGTCTTCATCTGTCCTGTCATTGACGGGTTATTTAACATCGCGAAACACTCAAGTAGTCTGTGCAGCATTGAGCGGAATAATTGGCGTTGCCCGGAAGGAAGATCTCATTGACCAGTTCAACTTCCTTGGAATATTCGATCCTGTGATTTTCAAGTGCCGTGACCTGGTTGAACAGTGTGCATGGGAGATGGATGACGATTGTGTAAGAGTGCAAACCCAAATCAATCTAACAATATTATGCGAAAAATATAGATAATCACAGATATTGGAAAGTTATCTAAGACTTTTTTGTATTGAATTATAGCTTGAACTGTTAAAGCTCATTTCAATGTTCTTTGACGCGATGGCACAGTACAGCGAAATAGGCGTGGATATGCTAATTGAAGCTGAAATCGCTGAAACTTTGATTTCACTGGCTATGCATGAGGTTAATCAGGTAAACTTGAACAATCGCTCTACAAAACTGACAAAACTATGAAAAACAAGTATTGGAAGTACAGGGTGGTTCATAAACATCGCACCGTACATTTGTGGTTTGTTTTTCAAAGGTTTCTGTCTCGTCATCTTGATTCTAGTTGATTTCTCTCACTTTGACCTGGAAGCGCACATGCGGGTCCACACGGTCGACAAGCGAAGTTTTTATGTTGTTTGAATTTAAACAAGATTTACCGCTTATTGCTAGCATTGACAAAAGTCAGCGAGTACTAGTGCGATGTTAATGAACTACCCTGTAGATATCTAGTGAAAACGAAATACTAATCTCTTCAGGTAAAAGAATACGCTGTTCGTGCCATTTCAAGTGTCATTACCAAAGGAAATGAAAGTCATCTGCATGTTATCCTGGACCAGGGCTTGATTGAGAGGATGCCAGAGTTCAACTTTCCAACATTTAACCGAGGAATGCAGGTTAGTATCAAGTGCGGGCTTTAATTTCGAATGAAGTTATGGAAAGAATGACGATTTCCGGTATGCTGAAGTTGATTTTTTTATTCTCGTCATAGTTCCTGTTGAAAGCATTCGACTCAGCTCTGCTGGAAGGGAACGAGGATCACTTTGGATATTTGTACAATGACCGGAAACGATTGAACATATTTCTGATGACTCTTCTCGACTTATATCTGCATGTAAGATGGAAACGTAAAAGAATGTGATGAAGAATTATTCTTTGTCTCCTTTAAACTTTGGTTTTCAATTTGCAGGGCATGAATGAAAGCATTCAACTGAAAGCGGGTGAAACACTCATCAACTTCCGAAAAGGAGCTCTCAAGAATGGAATTCGGGAAGATGAAATCAACGAGCGTTTGGCATTGCTAAGCATTACACCGGAAATGCTGGATGCAGCACAAACAGCTTTGAAAGATGCCTCATCACGAGTAAAAATTACTCAGTTCGCTGAATCCTTCGGCATGATGAGTGTCAATCAGGAGGAGTAGGCACCTTTGTTTGCAGCAGTTAAATCCATGTTATCATGCTACTAGCTTTACTATAACACTTATAGTACAAAAAATATTAAAAAATGCATCCTAATTTTGATTACTCACAGTACAAATCATGATTTTGTATTTTATTGTTACATTTTTGGTTGTTCCAATAAAGAAAAAATCAACTTATACTTTTCCTCTCTCTCGGAGACCAAAATTTCTGTATGACCTGATCAAATAAACTTCTCCGTCTTTTACACCCACCGATCTCACATCTTCTTGACCTTGTATTCCACCTTGATCTATTCGGACATCTATAGGAATAGCGGTACATTCGCCTACCTCTCAGTACACATTGGTAGTATCCTTCACAGACCACAGGGTCAACAAAGAATCCTTGGGACGGACATGGATCGCCCGATGGAGGTGGCTTTGGCTTGACCGTAGTTGTCGTTGGTTTTACAGTGGGTTTAGTTGTAGGTGGTTTGGGTGGCGGTTTCTTTGTCGGTTTTTGAGTGACAATCGGTTTAGTAGGTTTCGTAGTGGGTTTAGTCGTCGCCTTTGTCGTAGTTGGAGGGGTTGGCACTGTTTTTAGAAGTACAAAAGTATTATGACATGGAGAGCCTTAAATATTGAAATAGTGGGGATTCTGAGATAAGTTCAATTAACCATTGCATGCTCCTTCCACGCAAGCTTTGGCAACGTCATCCCAAAATCCTCCCGTAGCGCACATTAAATGAACGAGTTGCCATCCCATGGGTGTGAAAAAACACTGATAATACGATGTACTGGTAGTAGATATAAAAAATGTGTTTTTCATTATATCCGAACTACATCAACAAACGGAAAGATTCAACTTACCAATCCGCAGTATCTGCGAATGGGGTATTGCTCCGACATGAAGCCGATGTTGGTGGCGCTCGCCAAACCTGCATGGCAGCATCAGCGGAGCTTCCAATAAGAAGTAAAACCGCAACAAGGCCCAATGACTGAAAGTTCATCTCAAAATTGCCTTATTTCTCCAGACTTTTTACCTGGTAAATCAAGAGTCAAACATTTTTTCAGTGTATGATTCCTCGCCATCGGTCTGGCTTTTATGGATTTCCAAATGAATGATTATATGGCACATAAAATTTCAAGTGGACGAAACTAGGTCTAATTTTTATTGGGCGCAAACTTGGCAAATTTCATTATCTTTTGTTCTTTTGTACAGATCAACGTTGTTTTTACAAAGGTATTCGGCTACATTTTATATTAAACTAGGCAATTTGCTTTGACAGAGACAAAACATTTGTGTTTCCACCATCAAAACTGTTGAAAATTCATCAACGGTTTTAGTAGGCATAAAAATTGGATAAAATTGGCAATTCCAACGTTTGTTAGTTTAACTGTACTCATCGGTGGAGTACACTAGACAGGCTACATTTGGAAAATGACTAATGCTCACGTACTACTTCATGACTATTTACTTAGCATAGGCAAACAGCTAAAGCCACACAGATTTGACTACATAAACTATTAATAAATAATTTTAACATTTTTAACAAAGGCTAACAACTCCATAAATAAATAATGTACTAATATAACATTCAAAGTCTTTTCAACAATTATGCTAATTAACGGTTACCCTAAATTCCAATTTCCTCCATAACTTCTCCTGGCCAATACTGATTTTCGATTTCGTAATCCAGCCTTCGTCTGCCCTGTGCCCTTCGTCGCCCGTTGCCCATAATCGTATCCGACCACATGCTTCTGAAATAATCGGAGAAGTCGCCATAATTGAAGAAACTTGATCCAGGTCCACTCGGCGGTGCACTATCTGGTCTGTAATCCCCGTGCGGGGGTCTTTCATTGTGATATTGGCTAGTCTGTGGTCGCCTTTGCTGTGTCGAATGCTGCTGTTGTTGCTGCTGGTATTGGAAGTATTCCTGTTGCTGGCGTCTTCTTTGCTGCTGGACGTCATGATATTGGTTTGACTCGACGAAATTCCGTCTTTGCGTATTTCCGGAAGTTTCTTCGTCTGAAACTGTTGCAGGTGTAGTGGACGTAGTACCTCTTGACCTTATCCTGGTCGGTCTGTGCGTGGATGGTCTCACAGTAGTACTATAGACTGTAGTTGGTACTGTTGAAGTTGTCGTTGTTGGCTTAGTTGTAGTTGGCATACTTCCGGTTGTTCCAACACCGGCCATTTGCGCTGCAGCTTGACTTTGTTGTTCCAAATTGGCCAAGTCCATCATGAGAGGATTTACGGGTTGCCCGGCTTCTGCGGCAGGTTGACCTTGAGACCCCAATTCGACAATTTGATTTGACGACACTTGGCATGAAGAAAACTGTTGTTTGCAGAGATCCATAGATTGCCCAGTTTCGCCGAGAAGGGCCGCATATCGGTATTTAGTACTGCTATCTTGCTCTCCTTCGGGCATGAGAGCTTTCATAAGCCTTTGCAAAATAAAAAAAAAGATATTTCACTTCATTAAAATCACATTCCATAAAAATCTTCATCAATCATCATTCTGATCATTCATCAGATTACAATTAAGTTTTTTTTAGCGTGTAAATCAAAGTAAAGTGGGAAGCAACCACTTGATTGATTGCAAACTTTACAGCAGTCGTACCAGCAAGTCTTCATTTACGCAACTAATTGATCTATGCACCACCATAGCACAGTAATTGGCTCGTCAGCAAGATTATTACACGGACGTGGCAACCTGAACAGCATAATATAGATCGACATCGACCCACATTTGTGGTTTTAGCCATGATCACCGTTTTTGTTGATGACTTAACGTTTAAAGCTATATGTTTAGGCTGTTCACCCACCCACTCATCAAGCTATAACTTATCTTGAAAACAGTAGTTCAAGTGTTACCAGTAGGTATGCCCCTTTAGCGCGCATACCTATTCGCATAATTATCGTAGCACATTTGGCAAGATGTGCAAAAAACACGTAAGATAACTCTTGGGAATTCTCGAAAGGACTAACGTCTAGAGCTTAAAGTTTGTGCTAAGATCATGTCAAAGTTGCTAACAGATCAACTGGCACAAGGTTCTAAGTTAAATACAATTTCTTGTGGGTAACACACATTAAGGATATTAAAGTCATCAAACAATTTTCTAGAAGATTTACCGCTTCCTCTAACTCATCATAAAAAAAATATTGAAACAGCCTATAGGTCAATAAAGTCATGTTCCTTTCGATAGTAATTAGTAAATCATAACTCAAAAACAAAATCTTTATGTCGTCCAAGGAAGTGGACTGCATATNAAATATTGAAACAGCCTATAGGTCAATAAAGTCATGTTCCTTTCGATAGTAATTAGTAAATCATAACTCAAAAACAAAATCTTTATGTCGTCCAAGGAAGTGGACTGCATATGATGCATCTTGTGAGTGTCTGATATATAAAAAATGCATTTTTGAAAATGAAAGCTCTGTAAAATTGCTTACAAAAGAAAATCTTCTGAGATAAAAAAAGGAAGGAAGTAGTGCGATTTACATTCTAAATAGCTGTTCTTTCAATAACATTGTTTACGTGATGCAAAGCGAGTAGAATATCTCTGGCTTTATTCAGTACGCCCACATTTGTGTCCTACAATATATATTTTTTTTTTTTTGGATGAAAAAGTTTTTTTTTTTTGCAGCCATTGTTATCATAGATACGGTCAATGCCACTTGGCATGCACGCAGAATGCACTTTAGATAGATCCGTAAAACAATTTTTTTGTTTAATGTAAATGGACACGTTTATATGAGTCAAATTTTCTTCTGATGTTTACCCTGAAAAATATTGAGTATGAGACATTTTTGCCTGACGCATTAATATTGGATAAAAAAAATGTTGCGCAATACGTAAAAGTTTCGAGATCTGTTTGTCAATTGCACATCATGAGAGGTAACATCCGATCAACATAAAAAGGAAATCTTGCCGCTAAAAAAACAAATACGACAAACTACATAACAGCTTTCGTAATAGATTGCGTACCTAACTAATTACACCCTTTTCAGGAGTAAGCGCTCACTTTCTTTATGATTATTTCATTATTGACCTGTTGCAACCTGCATTGAATATAAAATACTCGTACAACTAGCGCCTTGAATTGAATCTAACTTTGCTTTCAAGATTGTTTATAGCACACCAGGGCCCGGTGTCATAAAGGCTAAAATTAATCATGAGTAGTGATTAGTGATGAGTCCATAGATACTCATCAGAAAAAACAGATTAATTTCGCAAGATTCTGAGTATTTTTCAAAACAGATGATGAATACTCTGCTTTTCAGAATTATCGTTGTATTTTTCCGTTTTTGCAGTAGAATAGGAATGTTTAAAACATTAGCAAAATTTTTACTTTGGCAAAACATTTCATTTTGCTCATACTAATAATGTGTTCTGTGCTTCGAGCACTACGGTACGATAGCTCAGACGCTGAAGACGAAGACGTGGCTAGAGTACCAAAGAAAGCACGTAATTTTATGCCTCGTATCAATTATGGTTTTGAAGGTGCAAACTTCAAAATGAGGTAAATCAAATAATTTTTCCTAGCTATCTTGAGGTACGCTTTACTAATTAATCACGTGTAGGTTAAGAGTGCGTACAATAATTTTCGAAAGAGTACGCAATGCAATAGCTATCTTGAGCCTGTTTAAATTCATTTGTCTGCTTGCACCCTTTTGTAAAACTGACTTCCAACAAAACAACACTGACTGACTGAAAACATGAACGGCTAGTTTTTGACGACATGAGAATCGATAAAATTATTTGAACTTTACGAACAAAACTTTTTTTCTTTAAAAAAAATAGCAAAGCTAACTTTTTATCCATTTTAAAACACTAGGCGGAAATTTTGTAAAAGTACCTTTTTAAGACACAAAAATTTAAAAATACTGGCGAGATCGTAACTAGCTAAGCTAATAATTTATTAGTTTATCTATGAAGCTAACAACAGTGTGAAAGCGTCTTTGTTGACAAAAAACGAAACAAATACAACGATAGTTCAGAAAAGTAGAGTATTCATCATCTGTTGGAGTAATACTCAGAGTCTTGCGAAAATAATCAATTTTTTCTGAAGAGTATCCATGGACTCATCACTAATCACTACTCATGATTAATTTTAGCCTTTATGACACCGGGCCCTGGCCATAACCTCGTCAAAATTTTGAAATGCCTTCCAGTGTTGAGATGACAATGTATGAGCATAATTTCTTTTTTTTACTGTTGGTTCCCAGCTAACTTTGGTGGGTTCCTCCTCGCCACACAAGGAGAAAAAATTTGCATTTATTCTCTTTTTTGTGTGAAAAAATTGCGAACGGCCACGCATTTCTCTATTTTTTTCTATTTTCAGTACACTGGCGTGCTAAAAACTCATTGACATTGACTGTCACAAACACGAAAAAGCAAATAAATGCATGTATGCAATTTTTTTCTCCATGTATGGCGAGGAGAAACCCACAAAAGTTAGCTGGGAACCAACAGTAAAAGAGAAAGTAATCACGAAATATCTAATGGAAATAGATTATGTCATCCACATTTTTCAATACAAGAAGGGTGCCATTAGCATATAGGAGATATCTTTTTATTATGCGAGTTTACGTGAGCGGTGTTTGTTTAGTAAACAAGCTTAAAGCATGTACCATCGGCAATAAGTTCTAAAGTGCTTCTACACGCTATCATCAGGAAACCCTAATGGAAAATATTTGCCATTGAAGCTTCAATATGCGTTTTTGTGCATTTAGCAACCAGATGTAGTTGAAAAAACATAATCAGTCAGAATCACAAAGTTAGTATAAGATACAAAAGCAAAGCGTTCAAACTTAGTGTAGGCACACCTAAAAGTAATACATTTACGTTAAATTGCGAAACAAGTGTTTCATACGGCATGTCTATAGCAGAGAGCTTGCACCAGTTTGTATGCTACAAGGATTTCTGATCTTATAGATGGAAAAAAGTCATAAAGTGAAAAGATAAAAATGAGCGCATTTGGTCACTTGGAAAATAGTCACATGAAATAAAGCTTGCAGACATAACAGACACAAATATTATTCCATTATTCACCCCGTTCTTTTTTATATCTTTAGCTAGAACAGAATTTTCGATACTGCTCTGTGTGCTTCATCATCACAGAGAAGGAAGGAAAAAGTATAGTGGGCTCGGGAAGTCGTGAGCCCAAGTAAGGATTTAATATTTTTACCAGCGACCAACTTACCAGGATTATATCAATGTATAGTTACTGTATAACTTTATATTTTTCTCCAATGTTTTCGGAAAAGAAATTGCTTTACAGACCCTTGCACAGTCAAATTGAATGGCACGGCATGGTCACACTACTTTAATTCCATTTTCATTCCTCACGCTTTCACTAAATTGAAAATTCTCATCTGTTTGCTTTCTCTACCAACTTTTTTTTCTTCCCTTAAGCAAAACTGAGGAAAAAATGTTTGCAAAGTCCTGAGTCCAGTGAGAGTGAAATGATGGAATTAAAAAGAATGGAAAACGAAGAAAATCTAACGCTGTCTTAGACATCACTGCATCAGTCACACAAATAAGTAGGCGTTAATAAAACCAGCTGCATGGCTCACTACACGTCAACTACACAATATACGGGATAGATATAGGCTTACAGAAAAGGCTTAACTCTGGTTTAGCGGTCTACGGTTGCTACTAAAATATCTTTTTGTGACAAGTCTATTTCCTTTTTATTTACGGGTAGGTCTGACGGATTTTACAAATATGTGTTCAAACTATATACCTTCACTTAGGTATTATAGATGCTAAAAACCGAGTCTATAGCTCAGTGGAGCAATGAATGTGCTGTATAAGTCACAAATATGATTTTTTTCAAAGAAAACTTGTTGAGTACCACACAAGTTTGAGTCGATGAACGGCTGAGGTTTCTAGCTTGAGCGCATTGAAAAGGAATTACGAATAAATTTAAAACCATAGGTTTCACGACTTTACCGAAGTAGGTTTCCTCCCACTCCCAAAAAGATTACACAGTACCTGCTTTTCTGGCTTCCTGATGTGGGAATGGAGAAAGTAACGGATTAGTTAGTAGTTCTCTAAATGTAAATAAAAGGTGTTACTAAGTACTGGTAATACACAATATAATATTCAGTAAGCATGTCTTTGAAACCTATAGGTTTTTATAATGTATGCTTCTTGAAGCAAAGTTAATACGAATCCAAAATAGCATGCGAAAACCCCATTGGAACTGTGGACTGACTACTGACGACATCCTTCCTGAAAATAAAATCCGCGTGCAAAATTATAGTTTAGTAGTTTCTTCATACGTATAGTCAAGAACGGTGTTACCATTTACCGTATACGAGAAGTCTGTACTGTATGCAGGCTAACGAGAAAACAAATACGTCAATTGTCTGCATTGGTGGTAATTTGGCTTGGACGCAGTGCAAGTTAGAAGTGATGTTGCACAATTTAGAGCAGTGAGCTGAATTATATACAAAATGTTCAATGTTAAACAAGGAAATATTCACTGGTACTGATGACGACGTGAATGACGCTTTAGCTTAGAAGAAAAAATTACTAGCCATGGATACTCTTTTTAAAGCAGTATGAAACGAAGTTCCTCAGGAGCAAGGTCTTTTAAAAGTGGTAGCGTCGGGAAATGAGATGTTCTCGACCCATGACTCTTGTTACAAATGAGTCGCCTTGGGACAGGCAAAATGGTAACCCTATGTAAGCGCCATACGTTATTCCTGTGAAAACAAATTGTTGTAGACCCAGTTGTTCACAAATGATAACATTATTATAATATGTCCCTCACGCCATTGGAAACCAGTGAAAGAACGAGATTTCTAGAAATATTGTCAAGAAACATTTGCTATATCCAGGATGTTCTTTGCTTTGCGTTTGTCATACTTCCATTTTTTGTGCGAAGTAAAAAATAGCGCAGCATTGTTAGCAGTGGCAGTTTTACATTTTAGGAAGAAAGTTATGAAATCCTGTCACGTAACTATAAAAATAATGAGATAATTATTTTTAAATGCAAATTCTCCAGTTGGAATTAATGTTGACAACTATGATGCAAAAAGTAGAGGCGAGAGTGAAGTTTGAGCTAGAGATGAGGAATGAAGTCCAGGTCGTAAACTTTATTGTGTAATGTACTGGAAAGGGGTTTAGTCGTTTCTGTCACAAAAAATAACAGTGCTATTGAAAAATGGGGAATAGCACGTTTTCTTCATTTGTTTTGTACACAGTAACTCTCTCTGACATCAGGCACATTCTTAGGTTAGTGTAGGCACAAATGTTTGAGAGACTTATTTTATTACCACTACCGCATACCGTAAGCCTTAATTCGAGAGGAAGAAACTCATATTTTACAACCATTTCCTAAACGCACTTAACATGAACATTTATTCACAACCGGTACAATTTTTACCAAGTGGTATCAATGGAATTAGTGAAAGTAGCTCATGCTCAGGTTATGCAATTTTATATTATCACAAAGAATCTGACCTCTATTTTTATCAGCAGCAACATTCATTCATTTCAATTTAATTCGTTCTATCGCTTTATATACTTTGCATTATATACATAGGTAGTCTGACATTATCTCAGTTTTAAGAGGGAGCTCTGGGGGTCGGCTCCCTTACCAACGATTAATTATTTTGTATACTATTTGCATATAATGTATGCCGACCCCCTAAGCTAATTTAGTTTTTGAA
>VICI01003926.1:0-12033 GCA_019593645.1 Akabosia matsudoensis
GATGTGAAACGCATGCTTTTTTCGTGAATAGAAAAAATAAATTTCCAAAAAATGTGCAACCTGTCATACAACCTGGATGCAGATATTCCAAGATATTAGACCTTAATGTCACGTTTGTTGCACTAAAGAAAAGAATATGTAAGCGGGATCTAGTGAACAAATTCTAATCCAGAGTAGCCTGCTTTCCGCTAGTCCATAAGTTAGGTTATAGATATACATATAAACATACAACATAAAAACATAAACGTAGTCATATGGACGAAATTTTACAAGTTAAACGGGTACAAACATTGTTTAAAGAGCACAGTGTTATAAATGCAAACATTTATAAACAAACAGTGGTTGGTAGATGCAAACATGTGAATGTGGGCTCGCCCATGAAAGAGCTCGGCAGGTATGAGGAACAGAAGTGTTGAATCGATTTGAATTAAATATTTCAATAGCTGTTGTTTCCAGAGTGTTACGCGTAAAAAGGCCCTCGGCAACATCATTTTGAGGGCCTGAACTGTACAGGGATCGAAAATACCCGCCACGAATCGATGAAATCTCAGATACGAATCGAGTCCGCCATAATTTGTCTGCCGCTATTACATTGCACGTATGTTGCATGTCCATACGACGTCCAATTAATACGACGACCAAAATCGACTTTCTAGCAAATTTGAATAAGCTACATCTTTGAAAAATGTGGCGTTTAGAGCATTATATTGTCCATGTAAAACCTTTTAGAAAATTCCCTGAGACTGAAATAAAGAAAGTGCCGTCACAGACGTGGAACTAGGCTGAACGAGAGGTTTCTGGGCTAGGGACTACGGAAACTATGGGCAAAAGTTCTAGTCGAGTTCCTTAAGATGCAAGGCTGTAGAGTGTTAGGCGCATTGGGTACAGATATTCGGAAATATGGCGTTTGAAGATAATAATGCTGCTTAATAGCAACGTATAGAAAAATGGCATAAAATCCCGATGGCAATCACATAACAAAACGAATGATCAATTACGAGGTTATAATGATCATGATCACTGTACAGATCACAGCAGTAATCATATTATATAGTTAGCTACATTCACTCGGCAAAATAACTATTTGCGACTTCTTCGGCCTAGGTATCCTTTATTGTACATGTGTGGGACCATAGATTGTCATACCATCATTTGTTACTTTTTTCTGAAACTTGAACATAGGATGGAATGTTATCATGGGAGATAAATCTGTATCATTATCCGTAAACTTTCAATAAAAAACCGGCAAGTGAGACAGGATGAGACATACGTACGCTGTGGTTTACCGAAACCTTCGTTCTTCGAAACTGGCGAAAACTACACACGCGTACTATATTTTCTATTATATGGTATTCAGGTATTCCGTTTCATGAATTTGCCGTTAGACGAATTCTGATTCTCAGTTTAAGAATAAATAGAAATAGCTATAAAATACATGGAAGACATGCAGCAATAAGAATTAAAATATATATTGTGTACTTGATGTTCTGAAGGTGAAATACATAATACCAGAGAAAAGTCACCAGCATCATCTTCCTGAAACAGACAGCTGTAAAAATGTTATTCATGAATTGTGCGGCGTCGACGGCTTAGAGAAGCAATAAATTCCTTTCTCAAAACTGCTTATTCCCTTATTCATTCAACGTCACAGAGATCATGAGCTGCACATATCCCTGCTTACCTCGTGTCGAGTCGACATTTCACCGGTAAGATGATTATCACAAAAATCATGAACTTGGAATGGTGCTATATGTGAAAAATAAAAACGAGGACAAATCCTGATCTGCCGTCCATAACGACCAACTGCAACCTGATCTGCTCAGTGATGCCAATCAGACTCGAGATGGATTATACAGCTATTTTACCTAAATTCAGTTTTATTACCCATCATTTCATTTAATGTTAATAGTAAACACCTATGTGCCATTTGCGGTTTGGTCCGAACACGAGCAATCCCAGACGTGCTTACACTGACTGACCTATCCTTTCACCTGTACAAACCTTTCTGAAACGCAAAATGTTACCTCATCAATTTGCATCCCTCCTAAAACCATAGGCACAATGACAACTAACTTGTACCAATCTCGAATATGTTAAATCTGTTAATGTATATCTATTTCGCTGTAATATTGAATATGTACTCACGGAAAATTTTGTATATCAAACCAAAGAGTATATAGAAATCTTTTCTTGTAGACAGTAGACGCGAACATGTTGCATAAAATTAAATGACAGGCGAAGGAAAAATTGCATCAACGGAATCCTCATGATGACCATCCAAATACACGAGGGTATTTTATCCGGCACCGAAGACTAAAAGCAGACCCAACAAAGACAAAAGAAAACCTTGAAAACTTTACCTGTAACGAAAGTTAACTGAGCCAAGATTCCAGCCAGAAAGGCCGTTAATAAAGTGGTAATATGTTACCGTGTTAGATGCCACACATCTTTCCGAAATTCAAAATATAAGCAGTGTTTTTTATGAATGATGCATAACCATAGTTAATTTAAGATATAATTTTCATGATTTACTTGTCATGAAATTGTAGTTTGAATTTATAGATGCACACATGTATACACATACATACATGTTTTATATTACTGTGCTAAATTACAACGATGCGAAAGTCTCATACAACGTAATACGTCAGTACTTGTGACACATTACCCCTGTATCTATCCCGGAATGTGTGCCCTACTGTAGGATGGTTACCAAAAACTTAAGTCCATCGCCATCGCCGTCTTCTGTTATGATTACACCAGCAAGGATTGCTAGTAAGCAGATGGACATTCAGACAACGAGAGAATTGAACTTTCTCGTGGTAACTTCCGTCAAGTGCCCTACGGTAGGATGGTTACCAAAAACTTAAGTCCATCGCCATCGCCGTCTTCTGTTATGATTACACCAGCAAGGATTGCTAGTAAGCAGATGGACATTCAGACAACGAAAGAATTGAACTTTCTCGTGGTAACTTCCGTCATGTTCAAAAGACATGTATGCAACGGTATATTTTTTCCTACTATAATCCCACAACAGAACAACTTACCCATCATCAGAAGCGACTCAAATTTTACAGAAAAAATAGTCTGCATGAGCTTCTATTAGTGCTGTTGCTCATACCGCAGTAGCTTGTTTTGTAGCTGATCACCGAACCGAGTTTATGATGGCTAGCTTGAGAGACAACTTAAATCTTTAAACTGGCTACTGCATTGTAAACCTTAAATCTAGTGCAAGCTCA
This sequence comes from Akabosia matsudoensis, assembly GCA_019593645.1. Classification (NCBI taxonomy): domain Eukaryota; kingdom Metazoa; phylum Arthropoda; class Collembola; order Entomobryomorpha; family Paronellidae; genus Akabosia; species Akabosia matsudoensis. The sequence continues at coordinate 3,240 of VICI01003926.1, forward strand.
ATATATTACCACACGAATGTCAGTTTATTACTTCTAAAAAAATCCCTTCAGTTTTTGCTGCTGTTGACTACTTCACTTTTTCTCTCAATCTTACTGATATAATGTTTATCGCAGCCATTCAACTTTTCCGCTGTTTAATCAGTAGCCCGAAAAACGAGGTTTCGAGATGCTTCTGTTTGACTTTCATTGGGGAGCAGGTAAAAATACTCCCTTAAGACGAAAATGGTCAGTCATCATCGATGGAGCTGAAGAGGAATTCGTAATAATGAAGCAGTGTTAGAACGCAGTGAATCATACCTCACATATCTCAAAGCAGAAAACTAACAATCAAGTTGAGTCCACTCTCTACTTCTGCTCGCTTATCGGATTTATGTTTAACTATAGAAAAAGTGGTAGAATTCTGTTGCAGTATACACTTCCGTCCTTTTGCTGTTTTGATGTTTCTTTTACTTTTGGCCGGCCTCCCATTTCACAATTCAATATTAATACCATGTAAAACCGCGAGGTTCACACTCCGTAACGTTTAAGGCTGCAGGACTTGGCATTGAGTTTATTAGCAAGAAAATATGAAATAAATATAGCGTAGTGGTATCTCTGAAAATTATAATTAACTTGTACAGCTGAAAACCCTTATCATGAAGCACCATTTTTCTACCATTAATGTGAACTTTGAATGTTGATTATAATGTGAGATATGAAAAAGGGGAAAGCAAACATGGTAAGTAAAAAGAATTACACAATCGGGAAATAAAGTTTCACGGAACACTTGTTAAAGAATGAGCTTCTTTAATACGATATACAATGCAGAAGAATGTCTTCAAGGTATACTGGTTGCATTCAATAAAGTTCCGTTTTTCTGTTTCCGGCCGGACTGGCAAGCAAAGGAAGTGCAATGAAGGATTCTTCAACGGGAGAGTTTAATCTAATTTCTTTCTATCCCCTTGGTTGAAAAGATTTGATGTATAAATTAGATAACTAGTATTGAAGGACAGTCTGGGAATAACGTTATCCATTCTTGAGACTCTATATACCGTAATAATTCGAGGGCATAATAAATACAGGACAATGTATCACTCAAGACCCGAGTTTTGATTGAATAGATAAACAACATACATGTATGTAGATATTTATTAGGCTTCTTTTGGGTCGCCCCAGTAAGTATTATTTATTTTCATATATTACTTTCTCCTTAGGTAGATTTCCAATCTGTACTGGCGCAAAAACAAAACAGGAACCAGTAACACAACCAAAATTTATAAAAGCCATCATAAAAAGCATGATAAAGTCAAATTCCTGTATTCTCCCGTCAGGGAAAGGGAAAATACTACGATAATGATTCGAATATATGATGTTTCTGTGAAAGGTTTCAGAATCTCATGTTACGCTTACTCAATATTTTTGCACGCAAAGTTGCGACACTAAACTGCTTTCTAATTCCAAGTGCAGTTACACGTAAACAAGTTGCATCGTTGTGTGTTACTTAGACGGATGAAATGATCTTTATTGAAAGGTTTTTTTGGATTTCAAATGACATGCGGCAAGAAATCATTCGTTCTCTACTAAAAATGCATGTATTCATTTGTTAATACTAAACAAGCATGTAATCCCGCTTAAAGATGCTAAACGGGTAAAAACAATTATGATTATGTATTACTGTTGGTACTATGTGATCCCTACAGAAAACGATCATGACGACAAACTAAGCGTGTGCGTTGAATACTAATACAACGATTACATTGGTCTGCTGGCTCTAATCATAATCAGCAGTTTGCTAGCATTATTCGTACCTATCGCTGTGATAATAATCGTCGTCGGCGTCCTCCTAACTTTGTCTTTGTTTCTTTTGTATGTCATCAGCAAAGTGTTGACAAAATTATTACGTTAATTAGATATATCGTAAGTAATATACATCATTACTGTTTTCGCTGATAACGACCATGCTACCACACTCCTGCTGTTGGATGGAATTATAGAAGAAGTAGAAAATAAAAAGCCATCAACGTTGTCGACCGATTACTGCATAATATGATACGTTGCGGTAGTTTTTTAGAAGGCAACTTATAGAACCATAGGTTTACGGATTGCAGCAGATGCAAAGATTTTGCATAATCATCGTCTCATCATGATCAAAATAGCCTCGTTCATAAATTTTTTTTGATTGTACATGATTTGAAGGAATTTCAAACGATACCATTCATTTTTGCCACAAATGTAATTTTTTTTGCACATAATACATAACATAGTTACCGAGTTTGTTTCTGGTTTATTTAGATTCACAACAGTCTACTGTCAAGTGTTCTGGTTTATTATGGTCATGATCTATGAGAAATGTTAATAACTTAGACTTAATTGCGCCGTATTCGATCCTTGGTAAAAAAGTAAAGTCCATTTTGATCTTCAGTCTATATACAACTAAAACTCTTACATACAGTTATTTTTGTAGAGAAGTTTCATCAGGAAATTTATTTGACAGATGAGCTGACCAAAAGTTGCTTATATTCCGAGGGAACTTGAGAAAACAAGAAACTGTTTGGGGATGAATTTATGACTTCGGTGAATCCCGTTCCCTCTATGATTCACTACCACCGTTCATAGCACGGTCAGCTGCATGTTTTTTTTTGCTAATCTTTATCATCTGTGTTGTCAGGACTTCTTTCGGATATTTTTCTTTCTGGCAACTTCGACCGGGAATCTTCGGTGACAATCGAATGTATTGTTTTTCTCAGGAATCTGGTTCCTCCATTAGTTTGAAAACTAGTAGGCTCTTTTTTTCTATAAAATTGTGTTAAAAAATACAGTTTAGCCGAGTTTTAAAATATTTCTCTACCTATGAACTAAGCATTTGTCTGCCCATCTATGCGCACCAATTTCATGAATGATATGATTGAAACCGGTATATTTTCACTAGAAAAAAGGTTGAGCTTTAGTATTCGATGCAAATGTCAATTCACTTAGCACTATTTTGATTGCTTTTCGATAGGTACATCGATTTCACAACGAAAGGTCAAGGCTGCAGGTTTTTCCAGTGTAAACATTTCAAATATTTATACTTCTAACAAGATTTTACGATGCAAATAAGAAGTTGTAAAAAAGCGATGACCATCAGTTAGACGAGTTTGTATCATTTCACTCAGTGAACTCGCTCACACAACATTTACTCGTATTTGAGCTATGATTGATGCCCACATTCACACGTACCACATCTCCACTAACAGATAATAGTTCTAGTATGGCATCTTCAGTGTCAGATTTGGCTAACGATTCACATACTAATTAGACAAATACGTGAAAAGCAGAACTCTTACATTGCATCACCTTGACGGATAACTGCATCTTGCATTGTTTTTATAAGTTGACGCATTATCGTAATCTTTTTGTTGAACGCCTATTGTGAAGTTGTTGCTGTTCATTTATCATGCTACGATAAGACTCCTCGGCGAAACAAAAAATCGGAGTCCTCATGACCGAATATGAGTATTATTAAATGTGAAGCTTGAAAAATCCGATTTGTGTATTCAGATTGTGTGTTGAAAATAAATGGAATACGACTTTGATTAGCACTATTGTGCTTCACATTTTTTCCATAATTAGAATCCTCCCTGTGTCCTGTTCGTAAGTTGTACTTGTGTAAGATCCAAAGCCAAACTATTACGATCATGACTTCGAATCTGGGTTTAGCCAAGAAAGTAACATGAAATACCATTTTCAGTCAAGATAAGTGTGATCTATAAAATGCAAAAGCCTGTTTTAATCTGTTTGTCGTTGAAACCCGGTTAACTGGTTGCTTGAAATTCTGGGGTTGAAAATTTAATAGCGATCTTCTAGATATTATTTCTTCTTTGAATAAAATACTATTTTCATAGGTATTCAATCAGAATTAGCTTGTACTTGGTCCTGTCAAATTAAATTAGAAATGACCGATAATTCCAGGTGCAATCCAAAAAATAGACCAAATTGCTGGATAAAACAAAGCGTACGCAAGTGATCACTTGAATAACCAGAGTAGGTGCATCTCCTGAAGCGACACTGCAGAAGAAGAAATTACAAAAATTACGAGAAAGTTCGTTCAATTTTTTTCATAGATAAAATCAAGTTGCTTAAACCTAAACTTACGGTTTCTTTTCCTACTTATACATATAATCATATACTGATGTAGTATTTTAAACCGAATTTTCGAAATTAAGGCGAGGATTAAATTAGTTACATGATAAACCTGATGCGATTGTTTTCATTTGAGTGTTTATTTTGAACCGGTACACAGGCAATACCTAAGTATTGCAGGACAACAAGAGAAACAAAGGTTGATTTTTAGAACATCATAAAATTTTGTCTCAAAGGACGAAGGAAAATCTCTTACAAAGATAAAACGAGGGTATCATAGGTTTATGTCACTTAACGCTCGTAAGGAATTGATACAGACATTCCTTCTCAGAAATTACTCGTGTAGGTATTTCCATAACAGTCTCATGTTCATACCTTGAATGGAACATTCTACGTATCCTTAACGATACGTTAGTAAGAAAAATACAGCATGTGATCAATAAATTAACAGAAATTTCTGCGGACGGACAAAAGCGACTTACAATCTGGCTTAAACTCCTTAGTAAATATGCCTTTCATGATTTTTAATGACTCTATCAGGTAATTAGATTTAACATTGTCCGGATATAACTTTGCGAGTTCTCGAAATCAGGAACTTCAGCAGTATCGACGATTAAATATGTACAAGTGCAATTAAAGTCTGTACCATTGTCACGAAAAAGTAAGCATGATTTGATTTCTAATGAAAACGATTGATTTACTACTACATATGAATCAACAAATAAACAATATCTACAATATACACATACCTGAATCTGTGAAAGTCGCCAGTAAAAAGGTGCAAATGAATAATTCAGACATTAATCATAATTGGTTTTCACTTCAAAGAGAAGTCGATTTTCTGAAGAAACAAAAACTTGTTGAGTGATGTTCGTTTCAAGTATTTGTATGAGATCGTAAAATGCAGCGACGATACAATGAACAGCAGGCATTTGCAAAGACTTACATTTTGTATGAGATAGCTCTCAAAGGAACACGCACTGGCAGACGAGTTCCGAATCGCAATGCATTATTCACTGTTATGCAACCTTAGGCGACCTTGTCTTGTCATAACTACTACGACTCATCTGTCAGGTTAAAGTAAAAAGTCCATCGTCAGATTACTGATCTCAGAGTTGAGATTGAAATGTATTGGTATTATCGTCTAGAATAAGTCAATCGATCATACATACCAGAATGTTTCGTCAACACCTACACCGCCACATCCACTCGTAGTATGCTCTTACTAAAAGAGCAAAATGAAAATGGCCTGTCGGCAGTTTTTCATATAAAATGCAACGAGTTCAATCTATATCATTATTATTATTATTATTAGTTTTTATTATTGTTATAGTTTGGACGCATCGGATCACACCTATAGCACAAGGATAAGATCAAGTATAAATCTTTCTGATGTTTTACGGATGGATTTTATACCGCAAATGAACGGTTCATCGAATATAAAATGAGACTACCTCATCTTTGCCGATGAAAACACATAATTCGACCTAACTGACTTAAACCTCATGAGAAATGAAACCTCAGGCTTGTGCATATAATCCTAACTTCTTGTTTGTTTCCGAGAAATATATTGCCGAAGCATGTGCGTAAGAGACAGCGACCTTTAAACGGCTAAATCAATCGCCTGTCGCAACATGTCTGTTTGCGTGGAATTACTGACATACCTGAACATTTTCCAAAGCTTACAATGAAAAAAAAAACGATAATGAAACCCTATAAATGCGTAACAGTCAAACAGTACGGATGTCAAAAGCCATGTCCGGTTAAGAACTTTCCTAGCACCCTTAGAAAGCAAACGTCAGTTGAAATAATTTCATTTTGGCCATTGACTTAAAAACGATTATTACAATAATTTAGATCACGGCAGTACATAACAGTGCAATATCTTCAAACACTCATGTTGACAGAACTAATAAATTCTACATGTATCCATGCGTACCACCGGGCTAAAAATGTATTACTGATCTCATTGTATTATCATCTTTCTTGTTCGTTGTTTTTCATCGTCGAAAAATACTCAACACGTAACTGTTGTTTTTTTGCCATCGCTATCTAAGGACGATGATGATGACAGGTGAGATGAACGGAACTGATCTCTGTAGTACTTGTTCGGTATTACTTTTGTTACCATTGTAGTGATGAGGGCAACATAAGTAGAAACATCAACAGCATGGTCACAAGTCACCGCCATGCAGCCAGGATGACCAGCGATATTCCCTTCACAAAGAAAACAGCGAGGTAGTACTTATTGTGCAATAAAACCAAATAAATTATAGGCGCTCCCTTGCTGCTTTCGTTAACTATTGGCATTACTTTGATTTCTTTCCTTTTTTTGAAATGACGAGGTAAATAAAAAAAAGTTCAGCTTCGTAATAAAACCAAATAAATTATAGGCGCTCCCTTGCTGCTTTCGTTAACTATTGGCATTACTTTGATTTCTTTCCTTTTTTTGAAATGACGAGGTAAATAAATTCGGTTCGGTTAAATTACACACGAGTCATTTTGGATGTTTCATTGGTAGGGTTCTAAACAAGCTTGAATGTGTGCACATGCTGCGATTAGGTAGCAATTCTATGTCGACTTTTGCAGGATTATACAGATCTGAGGACAGGAATCCGTCAGGAATGTGCACCGCAGCAATTTTTCGTTGAACTGCACTGTGACAAGTCACGTGGGCTTTTTCAAATTGACAAGTACTTGATCAATGGAGTCGTTATATACATCAAGAAGTCGCATCTATCTTTCGGTCAATATAATTGATTTTGTTAATCAGCAGCGATCTCACTTATGTTTTTCTAAGTTGCACATACATAACAGAACATTTTTCCACATTCGCTGACACGAGAGGGTACCGGTTTTGATCCGGATATATCACAGATGCTTAATAATAAATAATTTACATGTTAAAAGAGTTTAGGCAACGTTTTGTAAACACTCATATGATACTGTAACGCCGTGAAGTGAATCAGATTTTCATTAAGGTAAATTACACGTTTGCGCGTGAATGGAATCAGGGACCTCTTCGCTTGTAATTAAACCGATGTTCAGTAGAAGTGAATATAATGAAAGGCGACAGTATGCACGAATTGTGGATGGTACGAATCTGTCGAAAAACCATTCAATTAAAGCAGTTACAAAACACGATGATATTGAAATATAAGGAGCACATATAATGTTTCATTACGGTAGCAGAATGAATGGCTTGTTTCAGTCAGACCCTCTCGTCAATCTCAGGAAAGCAGTAAACTACTTAGTAACCCTATTAAAGTAAAATTAATTATAATTACACAATAAAGTTAAACGTCAGTCTAGTGACGGGCCGGTTTTGTTTCCTAGCCTGATATCAGCGTGATTTAATTTTATAACTGTATAACTTTCGTTGATACAATTTACTTGAACCTGTATTTCGTAAAGCTAACAAAGAGCCGGTTTCAAAACATTTGCCTACTTACTTTCATCCATTTAGTAATTTATTGCGATTATTCCCTCATTAAATATTCATCAGTAGCATTTGAAACAAACAATTCTAGAATTGGTACATGTTACGAAAATTCCCCTAACACTATTAACAATTGTACGTATGTATGCATATCAAACATTTTGTAACATACCGGTACCAGTCTCAGTTCCCGTCTCAAACGAGATGCGCCAAGGAAGGTTACCAGCGACAAAAACGCAAGTCCATTGTCCTGCTGCATAATTTCTATTGCATAAGATTTAGGTCTGGTTGTACTGTACTCCACTGTTGGAAAAAATTTCCCAATGTTAGCAAACCCCTTTGGTTTCTGATAGTGAATGAGGCCTACATATTTTGGCGGGCAACTATAGACGAAGTCTTTTTCAACGTGTTTTCTATGGAAGGCGAGTGAAATGCTCCGTAATAATAGCGAAGGCAATTCTAAATTTGCCAATTATGAACTGATTGATTTACAAGTAGAACTCAAGGGCAAGGGACAGACTAGCAATAACAACGAAAAGCAACTTAAATGAAGGCAATTATATCGCGATTCTACTGTACATGGGATTATTTTTTGCTTCATAGGGTTGCTTACGCTTACACAGTGCAGAAGCATGCAATTGCCACTGCTTGTCGTTGTTACATGTTTTTTTAAAAGCTTTTACCAGGCAGCTGCAAACGCCCGTATTCGATTTTGCAATGCTTAATTCTAGCGTTGAGACGTTTTATTAGGGCTTCGAGCCTTTCAAAAAGGCGATGAGTTTGAGTAACAAACGTTCTACAGACAATATCAAACTCTTGGTGATGAGTGGTGATGAACAAAGTTAAAGATAATAAATTTGGTGTATGTTGTTGTCGTGTCGATTTATGATTTAAAACATCTCTCAAAAGAGGGACCAGCGTATTTTAGAGACCCGCTTTCAATTTTTGGTTTCGGCTAATTTATTCATTTTTCTGGAACCTTTTCAGGAATTCGAGAAGTGCAGCGTATATAAATTTAACGCATCCAAATTAATTATTAATAGATTCACGATTATCAGAGTACATCCATCTTCAACATACAATTACAGCGAAACATAAATACGGGACATCACGGCTGTTTCCTGATGATGGTTGTTTCTGGCATTCCATCCATTTACAGTGGAACTGCTATATAAGGACCCCCCAACGGGTAAAGATTTTAGGGCCCAATAGAGAAGTGTCCTTTTAGAAAGTTACCCCTATAGAAGGACTATT
>VICI01003927.1:0-12031 GCA_019593645.1 Akabosia matsudoensis
AAAATTGATTGACTAATTAAACTGGGTCCCTGATATGTATGTAGTTAAGATAAACTTTCCACTTTAAGGCCGTCGAAAAGCTATGGAAAGAGGGTAGCAAACTGACACTGCCTCGTTGCTGTCCGGGTATAATGAATGATACGTAACAGAATCAAGGAAACCCAATCGTTAAGTCCACCAAGTCCTGCAATTGTAGTTCTATGTAGCTCGTGTGTTTGAAACTAACAGAGCTTGAAAAAGTCAAGTTAGTTGGACCTCATATTTTGGCTTCAGTCATTCATTGCACTTTTGTGTGAATTTAAAAAAAAAAGGTCTGCGTTATTTTCATATTTCACGGAATGTGGAAGGGAATAATGCACTGCGCACATTTAAGGAAAACTATGTTTCAATACCGCATGAAAACATGATTAATGTATTACTTTTGGGTAAAATCTCTAAAAACAGCAAAAACTTTTACTTTTCGGTATTGACTTTTATGACGTTGCATGCTAGAAGTTTTTTCAGCATCTAATCTCGATGGGTGAGCTACTCGTGATGGTAAAATGGTAACTCAAGGACTCATCAATACATGCCTAAACTAATCCATTCTTGCGAACCGCTTTACCCGTAAAATTTACAAATCCTCAATCAGCTCGCGTTATTAAACCAGATCCACCGTTAAGTATCCCCATTCCCCTTCAAACCTCCTTGAGAAAAATATTTACCTTACTTTCACATTCAAGCCGTTATGAAATGTAATATCAAACCGAAGCTACTGGGAGAAAATATATACCTTGGAATTAAAAAATGGAGACATGCGTGAGCCGTGTTATATTCTTTTGTGAAAATTCCATATAGTGACTGAGTCACTAAAATCTCCCGACCCGTTCCATCCAACTTATGGTAACATGGCGAACATAGTTGTTGGAGGAGGCGAACGTAAAAACTTCTGAACACACTGAAAAGTTTCCTACATGTCAAGAAACACGGAGGAGTTTTTCACGAAGACCTAGCTTCTTCTGGCCGCACATACAAGTACAGGGCGAACACAGCAAAGGCGAGCTAGAGGACTAGGGGCTTTGTTACGAGAAGGACGAAAGAAAGAACATTTTCTGCTCTTGTCATTTTTAACCATCTTCTTGCCAGACACATGAAATACAGACGAGCCAACCTTTTTCTCAACAGAGCAACCAGGCACCAAAAAACTCTTTTCTCCATGTTTCAGAGACACACCAAACATTACATAACATCGATGGACGGCTCCTTTTCCTATTTCACTGCTACTTGCTGCTCTGTGTACACCATAAATACTGCCACACAGATTCACAAGGCTAGAAAGAAAAGAGAGGATTAAGAAGAAAGGAATGGGGAAAAACAGGCTACTGCTACTAGTGTCTAGTCCTAACTTACGTACGAGGAGCAGTGAACGACGTTGCTAGCACTGCCACCGTTACCTATTATTCCTCGCCTTCCTTTCTATACTACTTTTGGAACAACTGGCTTTTACTGTTGATGCTCTTCCCCTTCCCCCTACAGTAATAGCATGTATTTTAAAAATATATAAAAAAATGTAAAAAAATGGTAGAACAGCTACCACTATACTATGGACTTGAGCATGATTCAAGGAAATTTACATTGGACAAGTGAAGAGAAGCGACGGTAATGATGGGGAAGCGAAGACGAAGAAAAATGTTGATGGAAGGGCTGACGTTTTTGAAAGAAAGAAAAAAAACTACCAACTGACTTGGATTGATAACGATGACGAACGAGAGTATGTATGGTACTAATTTCAGCTAAAGTTGAGCAAGAAAAACATCAGGATGAAAAGATTGGATAAAAAAAATGATAAAACGTGAAATAGCTAAAAGATGATAACATATTAACAGAAATATAGGATGACAAAAGAAGTGTTTCTCAATGAAATGAACAATATTTTGACTTGGAAAATTGAAAATGTCTTTGCATAATTATAAGTGTAAACCTTGAGCACTTACTTAAGATTTTCATGTGCTAGTTGCTCCTCCTCTAATTTCGCTTTGCTCTCCTCTAGTCTCTCTTTAAGCTGGCATATTTCCTTATCGATACCACTTGCTTTGGCTTCATTGAACTTGGCTGCCAGCTCCTCTGTTTCTTCGTCCTCCGAGGGGAAAATCCTGAGAACATCGTTCGGAGTGACGACTGCGTTGCAGTAAGGACACTCGTGATTAGGGCTGAAATTTGAGAAGACCAAAGCGGTTAGTGTTTATCAAAGGACTTGTTCGTCCTGTAGAATTCATTACATCACCTTGTTCAAATATATAAAACTCCTACAGTTGCTGTATTACTGCAGGTCTTTTCATGCTTATCAACAAGTCAAAGTTAATGTAATGAGATATTTTATGAGTGAAATTTTGTACCACTCTGTTTTTTCTTCTCTCTATTGAATCAGAAGCAGATGCTGGGTTATGACTGAGACTAAGCCAGTGGTCGATTTCTAAGCACTTCAGTTTACCTTTTGGAAACGCATTCAATATAAGCACTCGCAGACCATACTATCTACTATGTACATAATTAGAATTCTCTCGCTGTAGAAGAGACAAGATCGCTGCGACATCTCAGTTCCATACTTGTACATCCAGTAAATCGTCTCAAGGAGACATTCTCGTCTTCACTTTTCAATACATCTTTCGTTTACGACTTAAACATGCGCATTTTCAATGAAATTGCTAGTTCATTATGGGCCATCGAGTGATGCCGTCAGGGCCATAAAAAATATAGGCAGTTAGAGATATCAGTCGGAGGTTTTATTGAATACCAAAATTGAAATTTGTCCCATGAGCTATCTAAATTACGGACAGTTGTGTAACAGCTTATTTATATTCCTTTCCAGTTTAAGTTTGAATGGTGCTCGTATAATTTGCGTTTTTGAACAAATACTTATGTGAAAATCAAAATGTCTGCATCATATTGATAATCTTTGTTACGAACAGCGTATACCATAAATCTTTTATTTCAAGCGAAGATTGTTTCTCTTCATCTTAACCTTAGGGACTTTTTGTCACTGCTAAAGCTTTCAGGCACTGTACACCTAAGTGAATTGTAAAATGCAATTGATTCTTGTAACTTCTATGTGTATGAAATCATAAAGATTTAATAGAAATCGTTTATATCGTCGATGCATAAGTGAGGTTAACTTTTTCTTCAAACTAAGGGGCTAACCTAAAGAACATCAGAATAATATTATTGTAATGAAGAGATAGTTATAGTTTCAATTAAAAAATTCCATCGCTTCAGCTGCATAATTATAAAGTAGCCAACATTGTAGATATTCTGCTTATCCCCTGAAGGAAAATACATAATAATATTCAAGACCTGAGCTCACGATGACTATTTTTTATTACTCTGAGAACTTGAAATGCTTGCGAGAATTTCTTATGACACTGCGTTCCTGTGAGATTTTCGTAGAGAATTAACCGGTAATGTAAATCCTTTGCTGAAATGATAACTCAAAGGAGCAATGACAGCGGTTACGGGAAGTACAATGATGTATATGATATCTACATCGATGATTTCAGTCAGGTTTGCAAGGCTAACGAGGAACCTGTGATACATATAGTAAACTGAAGACTATAATGGAGATTATTTCTAGGTCCTGTAGAACTACTAATGCTGTTTCTCTCAGAAAGTAGGACGATGTGGAAGGTGAACTTGTACCTACACACGCACGCATCCTTTTCGTCACGTTGGCGTAATTGTAATCAAGCAAAAGCAAGTAAAAGTTGTTCATGAGTATCACAGGAATGACAGTAAAATGTTGTTAACTAGCTAGATAAGTATCTATAATGTACTGCTATCTCAATTCTTGGCGAGTTAGTGAATTAAAACTTTGTCTCTATCACCGCTAGATTGTCATTGTCAACCTGCCAAGTAACTTGATTCTTCATCGGTGTGTCCATCCATATTTGCGACCGGGTATGCTTAGGTACATTTGTTTGGTCGTAGGCGACACTTCCAGCCTCTGAATCGATGACCAGCTACCATTAAACGCAAGTATTCATAGTTTATAGTTATGTGAGCATCATAATAATGCAACTCATATGGTAATGCAAAAACCTTTCTCTGTACACCTGTGTTGCAATCAAGAATTTTGAACAGCCAGCCAAGTCATAAAATGCACAACTAGTTTTACTGTTTCGAACAAACCTAAAGATAGATACCTTAAAATGTGTATTTGTCGGAAAGAAATATTGTTGTTCATTGCCGTATCTCCTGCCTCTTGGTGAAAAATACGAAAGTATAAGCGCTATAAGTATTTGTAAATAGCAACAGGCCTATTAAGATAAGCATTTTCTGAACATATAGCACTAAAACAATAAAGGAATTTAATTCTTTATTTCTAGTAGACATAGTTCAAAAACCAGTACAAGTTCCTTTTACTACTCATTCTTTAGAATACTTCAGATCAGTATTGTTGCAAATTAGAATCTACAAGTTTCACTTGGAATTTATGGCCACTAAAACGTCTAGTTAGGCGCACGGAAACGTTTTAACAAGGATTCTTGGGAACAAGACGTTTTGCATCAAGAACGATTATCAAGATTTCGCATTACACAAAACCTTTACACTGTGGTAAGTACGAAAACTGAACATTGTTGAAATGGATTGCTGTCTAGTTATAAAACAAATTTTATTCTACGCATATCATCATAGCCTCTATAGCCTACCAAGTAAAACTGAAAATCATACTCAAAGCCAATACGACAAGACGCCTAGTCATTGCGACCGAGTGAAAAACGCACAGCCCCAAACTTACATTCCTTTCCTGTTGCCAGAATATAAAAGGTAGCTGGTATACCATTCGAAGAGTTCTCTTCAAGAGAGATGCTGTTGTGAAAATAGCATTGCGCTTACAGCCAAGTGTACACTGCACGTATTTTCGTTGCCGTCATGATGGTGGCTGATTCAACTTTACTTTCATTCACATCATCTAGATTTGACCATGATTTTACCTGATGCCATAAGTTATAAGTATCTTTTAATGTGAATTTGATTTGAATCATTTATTCGCAGAATAATTCCCGAAAACTATGTAGTAATCGCATATGACTTTGTTCATAGTTGTGATTTTTCCATTGGTTCTACTAATGCCATTTAGATAACCTGAAAGTTACGAGTGTACCAACTCTCTTGTTACTAATCTCGTCGTTTTTCCTCAGTGTTTGCTCAGTGTCTACAGCATACTGCCACCACGACCGTCATCATTATATCACACATTGTGATTACCATCATCATTCAAAACATCTAACTATGAAGCATAACTGCTCACTTTACAACCACCACCATAACACAGAGAGAGAGAGAGAGAGGATGGAGTGCTTGAAAATCGTGAAAATTCTTGGTCTCAATGCTCTCGCCACTTGTTATTTTGCGAGTAAAGTTGTGCGCAGAAGATTACATAAAAGCAAGCAGTTGGGCTTATATCATTCAATAATGTTTTCAACATGAGAGAAGCTGCTTAGCACACGGGCTGAATCTTTTACTGAATTTTGGCATACATTAAATACATACATGGTTTCAAGTTTAACTTTGAGAAAAGAAAAATACTACAGTCAAACAGTCACATATTTTAAAAGATTTAGTTGTATTTATTTTTTTGAGATCTGGCTTGCCCCAAGTTCGTCAGTTAATACATAAGGGAATGTAATAATATAACATAAAATTGTGTGTAATAGTAATGTCTAATCGCTTGCAGAGCTTGTTTTGCAGTTTAATGATGGTCGTTGCCTTTAAAGACGTGAGCGCTTGGAATCATGCCTCGTGCAGTTTAGACAGAGCCACCAACAAAAACTCTGATCTTCTGAATAAAGCATAAGAAAAAAAAGCCTTTTCTTTTGTATCTTACATTAGCTGCTTCCACCATACCTCTGAGCTTCAGATTGAAGTTGACGATGTTGTAATCTGCTATATTCTAAGCCCAATGTGAAAAGCAATGGATATAATCAAGCCACCAGTGCAGACTTCACTGGCTAATGTATGTTCCTTATGGTAGTTAGCTGAAGTGCTCTTTTATAGTATCACTTTGTTTTGGCTGTGATCAGCAAATATGTGGGATATTGCTTTGTCAAAAACGCAACATTTCGGTTAGCAGCGCAGTATTTTCTTACTCTCAACTGCCTATATTGAGCAGGGACACTACCATTAAGGCCTTTCTGACAACCACTCTACCGTGTATCAGCCTTCATTGCCACGATGGGTATTCACAATACCGAAATGCAATGTGAAGGCTAAACTATGAAAGTCACTTTAAGGTTGTGCTGCTCATCAGTATAGTTGGAAGGTTCCTCAACTAAAAAACCCCCACAAAAACAGTTTTTCAAAGAACGTTTTTGAGATTTTTGTCGTCATCATCGCTTAAGAATGATTCAGTCGTCCATCACCAAGTGCATCCACAAAAAGTCACTTTCTGTATCGTTACGAAGCGTTTCAAGTGTGTAGACGATAGAAGTAGCCATGTACACTTAGTCATCCCATTGAGTATGCTATCTCATGATGATAGACAACAATAACAGCTACGTCCTGTTTACGAATGATATAATCCTATCTTTTCCTAATTATCGTTATATTATTTGCATTTCGCTTGTAATACCCAAAGCAGGATGGCTATAATAGTAAGTTTACAGTGCATATGAGGGGAAATCGCATACAGTTGTTAGCTTGAGCCAAGTAGCAATTGTGTATTATTGTAGACATTCAATTTCACAGGAAGAATAAAAAACTGTAGCGATTCTACACAAAATCTCCTGTAATGGTTGCCTCTTGCCTTTACACAGTTCTAGTTCTTAGGCTGTGCTAGAAACTAATTCTCATAGGAAGAGAAAAAACATGCTTTAATACCCACGGATTCTGTAATTTTACATAGTGATGTGATACAGTGGAGAGTTTCAATGGTCTCTGAAGCTAGTGAACTTGGAGAATAAGCATGTAGAATTGATACCTTCCAATACAAGCAAGTACCCCTGCAAAAACATATAAAACACGTGGATAATAGGGCCTGAGACTGAGATATGCAGACAGGATTTGAATGAACGTGTAAGGTCGTTGAGAAAGTAATCGAACCAATAATAATCATACCAATGCTAATAAAACCACACTTCACTGGTAGCATTGACAAATTCATAGTTCATCACTGTTTTACTTCTCAAGTCATCACATTGACGTTTGTGGCTAGTATTATTGTACTATCTAATTCGTGCTGCTCAAAGTCGAGATTGTGACCGACAAACTTTTTTTTTGTATCTTATACCACACCAAGAGATGGTTTTTTCATATATCATTACGAGAATTATAGCTGACTTATACATATACTCCTGGGACTACGAATTTCTGTCGTTACTAGTCATGAAATCGAAAGTTTTGAAGGTCACTGGTATTATGAGCGTTTTTAAAAGGAAAGATACTGTAAATCTTAGAAATCTGGGAGCTCTGCTACGAGTGTAAATTTGCCATTCTTTAATGTACTGAAAAAAACTAATTATTCAGTCATAATCAAGATGCCAAACCATGTACAAAAGTTTGAGTCATTCACGAGACGTTTATGTTCAGATACATGTAAATCCCGAGAAGATGAGTCATCAAATCCGTAAAAGTGATTTTAATATCGTTACTTGTTAGATTACTTACAAAACATTTAACCACTTCCCTGAATGGGAATTATTTCAAGCTGAAGTTTCAGTTTCTTTATCAAAGAGTGCTAAGCTCTTGTCTGGATTGGTTCCAGCAGAAATGCCAACGATATAGCATTTTTGAATTTAGTGAATATAGCATGGGATACTCTGAATATGAAGTCTCACTACCGACCAGTTGCAATTGCAATCAATGTTAGTTTCAGGTTACTTGTGAAAAAAAGACTAATCCATCTGTCTAAAAAAACGGTAGATTGTCTTACTCATTGTATCTAATGACTATCATTGATATACTCAAGCCTTGAAGAAAAACTCCTACCACCTGTTCACTGCAAGTAGAAATTTGAAGCCCAAAGTGACTTGAGCTCCCCCACACATCTGCATATAATTTACTTTTAACCAGATAAATTTTAAACCTTCCCACTTTTGAAATGCGCTTTAACGGATTCCAAATTCGAAATAGTTTTTCATGCGAACACAAATCTGGTAGTTCTACCATATGAAGTGTTTTTACTTGGTCCTCATGAAATGAAACCACCATTCTCACATTTTCCTTCTAAAACATTTATCTACACATCCATTCTCTTCGTGCGCAAGAGTACACTTTTTATCTCCATCCATTTCACGGAGGATGAAAACAGAAAACTCTCTTTTTTTTTATAATATCATTCACATCAGGCATCAGATACAAAACACCCATCCCCAACCATTTCAAATAGACTGGGAAAATGAACACAGCCTAGGCAAGGGGCATACGAGAAAAAATGGAATCAGAGATTTCGTTTCTTGCCTGATGTACCATACCCAAACACGCCATAGTCAAATAGAAATAGCAGCAGCAGCAACAGCACACACTAAGCTGGTGTACGTTCCATGCCTCAAAACTTCGAGAGATTGGAATATAGATTCACGAGAGTTGTGAATATCACATGCATATAGGTTGCATGAAAAATACAAAGGAATCGACACGAAATACGATATCAATTCCAATTCCAATATACTATAAACACGAGGAATAATATCTAATGAAAGTTGTCTCTGTGTGCTGAACAGTTGAAGTATTAAACACACATAAAACGACTAAATGTCCATGATATTTTCTTTCGTATAGTGCCAATACGGATAGAAATATTGTGAGGCTTAGCTGATTGCACACAAGCCGTTAGCCTTTATAAAGGTTTCATTCCGAGCTTATAAAATGCACTCTCTCCTACGATAACTCTTGTGCGTATCTTGTGTACATGCCTATTTTGGAACATATACTTGTTATAACACCAACACTCACGTTATAGCATAGGCAATAATGGGATGATGCACACAGAGTAAGCATTACTAAACACAAAGACGACTAAAAGTGGTGAATTAGATACAGGGATAAAACTGATCATGATGACGATACATCTGTACATGAAAGCCCAATTCCCAGCTACCACTAACACTGCGAGTTTTTGTTCCCCAAAAAATGTTGAAGATGATAGTGAGCTACATAAGTCCCCTCTCTCTAAAGAAAACTTTGCTCTTGGTCTTCTTTTGGCCTTCAGTTATTTCTTTGCCTTCCTCTGTGCTCTATTCCTTGTGTGTATGCCGCGAAGCCAGCTAAGAAATGCCGAACAGAAGAAGGGAATCGAAATGGGGAAGAATATTGAAAGTCGTAGCTCTCGTAGTTGCACAAGTTGGACAAAAAGAGTGATGGATAATGCGCACCCCTAGTCTAAATGTTGCTCTTTGCTTCATCCTACACGAACACTGTATCTGCCACGATGTGATAGTCAGTCCGTCAGACCTAGATCCATCACTATCTATTTTCATACCGCATAATCACAAAAGAACAATGGGTCTACAGGTTGTTACCAATGTCGAAGTGTCTGTCTTTTTTTATAATGAGAAAAAACCGTAATGCATGTGCATTAGGAAGATCATACCTCCGCAAAAGGGAAGTAAAACTAAGGGCTACTAACAAGAAATCAAGCTCACTGTTCAACGCATCAAAAAAGGTTTCAATCTTACGTCAAGATCAATTCTAACCCTTCTCCGTGCCTTCGAAATCAAAGTTTACTGTGTTCCCCAAAAGATATTTTATTGCAAGTTGGCATGATAGAAACTGAAAAAGCGTAGCTTTAAAACAAAAAGTCCACAAAGCATAAAAGGTCTTCTCACCATAGCCAAGCAATAAATCTATGAAGGGAACCATTAGAATACCGTCACAAAGTGACTCAACTAAATTACGCTTATTATTTTAAAAGAAGAAAAAAATGAGAGCCGTTTTCAAAGGAGTTGCTCACTATTTATCTCTGTTTCAATACAAGATACATTAGAATACCGTCACAAAGTGACTCAACTAAATTACGCTTATTATTTTAAAAGAAGAAAAAAATGAGAGCCGTTTTCAAAGGAGTTGCTCACTATTTATCTGTTTCAATACAAGATATCGACATGCAAAAAAGGTTAATAGTTTGACAACGAAAAGCCACAGTGTGTGGGGAGAACAAAGAAGGCCCTTTAAAATAAGATGCATCCCTGATAGGAATTCATGTCATTTTAACCCGTTTTTCTAGCGACAGAAGTGCCCTAAAGGGAATATATGGGACAGAAGAAACCAGTTTCCTCTTCCTTCGTGAATACCAACTTCTTTTAAGAATGTTCATTTTAATTTCGTGCAACTTTCCCATTAGTTTGTTTTCTGTTCCGTCAATTGATTCGTTTATATCGCGATAATATATTATTATGTGTAACTATCTCGGAATTAAATGAACGATTATCATGCACATTTGCCTTTTCGAAGCATCTGGCAAGTCTTCCATGTGTACTGGTGCTGCACGGATGCTGAACTCCTGATGAGAAACAGTTAAGTTGTCAAAAGCTCAAAATGCGCAGGTATAATACAAAACTAAACTAGATATTATAACTGAGAGCCTGACACACAATGGGATAAGTTGTTTTCTGTTCCATGTCCAGCTGCTCCAAGGTTTCTTGATTTTAAGGGTTCTATCATGCATCATATAAATATTCCTTGAACAGAGGCAATCTTCGGTCCAGACTTTTATCCAGGGGAAAGGAAGTCGAAGGTATGGCGAAAGAGAAAACAGTTTTTTTGCGAACATTACATGGAAGCATACCATGTACTTCATTATTATTATGGAGATGAGAAAACAACACGCATACTTTAAAAACAGCCTTTCATTCTGTGTGACGTAATGAACAAGTTTAAACGGTAGAAGCGGTGGAGGTGGTTTCGAAGCTAGTTGTTTTCTACAATTCTTCTTTTCGCCCGACTGCATTTTCAACATCTGACTGTCAGAAAGTATATAGTAGTAATAACTACCATTATGAAATACATATCAAGTAGTTACTCGCTGTATGAATAAAAAAAGAACCACATACCCTGTAGCTTTCTTACTTCTTGTGTAAGTATAGTTGTACTAGCGCTACTTGTTAAGCCACAGTCTTGAGTCTTGAGGCATTTTCATTGTTACTCTCTCCGTTGACGAGCTGTTTTGCACATGCAAGCAGCAAGCTTTCCTTATCACATGCACACTATTCATCAACGCTTTGTTCGTAACTTCCATCTCTGCAACTACCTTAAATACAATTCTATATACCTTAGAAAATTCGCTATTAAAAATCTGCTATTAAGCTAACTGAACTTATTACTTGAACTCCATCAGTTCAGTTTCATGAGTGTTTCGTTTCAACTTTTTCTCTCGATGGCAAAGCTGTTACCAACTCCCGTCTGGTTCGTGGGCTTACGCTACAACCTGGGCATTATTTTACAAGATTATTTTAGTGTCGGCTCTGAGTATCAAATGAGAAGGTGTCATTATTCGAAAGATTGCTCGCATTTGTGCACATGTGCTATGGCAAAGAAATACATATTAAAAACACGTAGGAAGGAACTTCTGTTGCGGTTATGAACCGGACTGTGTAAGAGTAGGGAATGGCCAATTCAATATTCTTGCTTAGGCTACCTTGCTACCGCAATCTTTATGAAACGCGTCCAAAATAACCTTTTTAATGACAACGACGCATCCCATACTCACACCAGTTATCGATACACTGCCAGTGTAACCTGGCAAGATAGTACTACTACTGGCAAGGCATGCCATCACGAGATAGATGCAATGGCACACACGGAATCGTGCTTGGAACGCAACACCGTTTCTTTCTCGCAGGTCTGCATTAGCAGATATGGAGAATAGAGAAAAAAGACTGCTTAAAAACTGCTAAAGGCAGTCATCCTTCTAAAGGCAATGAAACAAGTAGAATGAGAAGGTGGAGAACAAGAACATATTCAAGTGGCGAACCTGGTCGTCGACTTCTCTGTCACAACGAGTCCAGTTTCATGATGTTCATTTTTATACCATAACATCCTACATACAAAGTACTCAGGGCTT
>VICI01003928.1:0-12030 GCA_019593645.1 Akabosia matsudoensis
GTAGTCAACGTTTGGTTGCCAAGTACATCATTCGTGCAAGTTCGGTAAAAAGAATTTATCACAAGTGCTAACGATGAATTTCCTAGTTTCTCTTCTTCCAGGCAAATATCTTATTCCATGGTTGTAGGAGACTAATTGTGACATGAACCATTTAATAATTATGCGAATTTCTTCGCGAATGCGAATATTTGTGTAGATAAACCATTCGGTATTGGCTGCAACGAAGACCAATTCTACTATAAAAAGAAATATTGCTGTCAACGACACTGTAATTTCAAGTCACTCCTGCTATAATGGTTGCGGATCCAAGCGCAAGCACATCTCATCATAGTCATTTCAGTAATTCTAGTCATCAAAGTCACCAACACCATCATCATCATCATGAAAATGCTCCAGCACATAGTTATCGAGAGAAAGCGAGATTTGCTGGCTATATCGACTTGGTATAAAATTTCCTCAATATATCTTGGGTTATCTTTAGTTTTCCTTTAATTAAAATGTGTTTTATTTTTATTTTTTAGGGTCTCTGCATTGGTCAAGGTATCGTTATACTTGCTGTAATTGCGATAGCTATAATGGCACCATCGTCTGAATCTGGCTCAGAAGGCCTTTCGCGAGTGCCTGATAAGGACAGAACGAGGTAAAAAAACCATATTCGACCTTTCCTTTGAAGTTATTACTGCACGATATGCTGATAACCGATTTGCTCATTATTGTCTAGCTGTATTATTTGCCTTGATACTCATACTAAGTTGGTACCTGGCCCATTACGTACTCAAAATTATAGCTGCTTTGACTCTTCTCCAAGCCACGGAGGAAGTAAGAGTACATAATACCTAATTAATTCAAATTCACAGTCAGTAAGCATCGATAGCCCTTCCTGTCATAACCTAGTAATATTGTTCACGAACAGGGTGTCCCCCCACAAGTAGCACAGGGAAAGCTTTCCTTTTGGAAGGTGATCAAGACGGTAACTCTATTTTTCGCTCTACTCAGCCTCTTTGGAGCAAGCGATGCTTTAGATGTAATTCTGGACTTGGTAAATGTTGCTGTTTGCGTAGGCTCCTTGGTGGTTGTTCATTTCTACGCTCAGGAATTAGATATATCCCATCATTGATAAGCTCCTTATGACTAGGTATCCTGTAAATCTGGCCGAGATACGTAATAACACCAAAATCATTACAGGTTGCTATAAAACGACCTCACAGCGAAATCACAGTCGTGTTGCAGTTTTTCTTACTTTCTCTCCTCTTCATTATTGACTGCGTATGAAATATGTAATAGATAAGTACATGGCCCGGTACTGCGTGCCTGCTTAACATGCTTTTAAAAAATGCTCATTTAAGTAATTTTGCTTTTTTAAACGTTGTATCATATTTTATTTCCGTACGTACAAATACATAAACAACATTCTTATTCAACATTTTCTTCTTGCACACTTTCTCTTTCATCTTGAAAAGCTCGGATAGGTATGAGTGTCTTCTTTATACACATAAACACATTTCATCATAATAGCGAATTGTTTTTGCTAACCTTCCCATATCATACACTATACAGAGTATTTTTTGGCAGAAAGATCAAACTCTCGAGTTAGGTAAAGCTACATTGTTGTAATACAGATGAAAATTTGTAAAACTCTCAGTTGCATTGTAATCATTTAAATTATTATAAGATTCCAGTACCATTTGGTAGGACATCTTGAAAGTTAAAGAAATTGAACACCAACGATCATTCACTTTTTCTGTAAAAGTATATAAATAGTAAATTACTGTGAAATGTAATAATCACACTTCAAAGCTAGCTGTAACATTGTAGATGTAACATGTGAGCAACATAACAGTTAAATATAATAAATATTCCAAGGCCAAATATGTTTTCGATTGATCCGAAAAAGTAATTCTCTATGAATTACGCGGTTTTTGTTTGTGGAAGACAGTTGATTGTTGATTGAGACAGTTTTCAAACAGAGTCAGTTTAAAGCTTTAAATTTCTTCGGTATTTTTACGATAACATCAAGCTAAAATAGATACGTTTACCCCTCAAATAATGAGCAATCATGAATAATAAAAATCCTTTACTGATAAAAACAAAGTAACGAGTAACTTAAGATCTTTTCGATTTAAAAACTATGTAACAAGTTAAATCCATACGATATTAGGGAACAACTTTTTATGTACACTGCTCGTCATCCACTTCGTCCGATGTCACCCCATATGTGTTGTGCATCGGTTTCAGGGTCTGGATTTAATATCAGTTTGGTATTGCGAGTTCAGACTATTAGTCCGATGTTCTGTTAAATTTACTAATTTGACACAGCGCTTCACATTTTATGGAGATTTTTCTTTGCAAAATGCACACATTCTTTTTTTAAATTTAGGTTACTTATGAACTAGTGGAACTGACTTATGAGTAGGATTTTCTTAAGCAATGAACAATGATTTTTTTTACAATCTTAAAAGTTCTTTTAAAATCTTATCGATAACTTATTATTATACGTTTCTTAAGAGCACTTGAGTTCTCTGTTAAATAAATTGAGCAAATATGTGTGGATTCAGTGAGACAGTTTATGTTCGATAACAAATACTTTAAATAAAATTTCTTTACATACATTTTAGAAATGGTTGGCGATGTGTTGATATTCAAAACAATACAAATTACTGGAAAGAAAACATCTTTAAATGAATTCTCAACTCGTAGTAAAGAGGGTAAAGGATATTTGACAGACGACCAAAAGCATTTCAAAGTTTTCGCGGGCCCATGAATTGCAAATAGCCACTTTGTAAGCTCGCTTGCAGACAAACAAGTTGATAAATTTAAATTGCTAATACGCTACCTACTCTATCCAATAGTTTACGACCAACCGTAATAAAACAGTTATAAATCATAAAATCATGATCCCTTTGGTTTGTTTAGAACGGTTTTTCAAAATTTCCTAACAAGCGGCTGTCTTTGGACTGACGTTTATGTTGAAATACACCGTAAGTATTTATTTACAGTTTACTATCTAAGGATCGCCATTTTGATTCATGTCACTCATGATTTTTCCTTAAAATTAAAATAGTATTGCATAAAACCTAAGCCTAACGAACACAAAATATTTCCTGTCATCAAAAATGACCACTGCTTAGACATGACTGAATTGAGTACGTCAAATTAATTAGAGATAGTTATACAAGTTCAAAAATGAACATCTTCAGCTGCGTATTTGAAATAAAATTCAAGGAGAGAAGGCACCGTACTTTGTTTGTTTCTTTGATAAGCGTCACATCCATTATCGCATCCAACTGTATTGAGTAAAGCCATACAACAGTGAAAGTCTCAGGTTGCCCCAAGATGACTATCCGTCAAACTTTCTTTCTCTATGAGCTCATGATCTTGGCCACTTCTTGTTCTTCCTCCTCAGTAAGCTCGGTTTGATCTAGCTCTTCGTTCATCATCAGTTCATTTTCATCGATGGGACTTGAAGTACTGTCCATATTGTCCAAGTGCTCCAAAGACCCGATTCCGATACCCTCGTCATCTTGATGCGTCTTCAGATGGGCACGGAGGTTACAAGCGAGTGCAAATCGTTTTGGGCAAATGTGGCACGCATGAGGTTTGTTTCCTGTGAGCAAAAAAAAGAACAGTTTTAATTACTATGTCGGAAGAAATTAAGAGAATACAAAGGGAAGCAAATTAAGAAATATAAAGTTCAACGGTTCAATCAATTCAAACTAATGAGAGATGCACCGGCTCATGTAACTTTCTTATCGCTTACAAAACATCTTATACGGTGAACACCTATTGTGCAAAGTACACACGAAACCCCACAATTTTGTAGAGTTTTTTTTCTATCGAAAATCCAACTTTATGATTGTGCCTACATGACATAGAGGAGTGCCTTAGGTTTCAACATGTACATAAAGATATCATTCAAATAGTGGTTTTGTAGCATGACACTCACAAAGAAAATACTCAGAGACATCTTCATATCAAATGCAACTTTTCTGTATGCTTCCGTTTATCTCTAAAACAAGCCAATAATCCCCACAGGGGTACACACTACACTTAAACATTTTTCCCTTAATAAAAATATCACAGCAGAAGCAAGAAAAATCCTCCAATTTGTTAGTTTTTTTTGTGGTGACTAGTGACGAACATTTTGGTTTCGCACAAACGACAGCACAGCAGCAGTCAAAACCTAGTTAAGTCTTATCGGTAGAGATAAACATGTAAAAATCCTCCTCCAGTTAAGCGAAAGACACAACACGACTTTTTCCAGCCCTATTACTGCCAAGATGACCCTTGGAACTGACATAAAACACAACTGCCAGTAAAGAAACAGGAACAAAGAACAAGCTGACTCTAATACTTAACTTGAATGGTAACTATTTAAAGGAGAACCAGACAGTTAAATACGTAATTCAAATTTTCTACTGAGTGATATAATGTAAAAAAACAGAAGATGCAGCAATAAGAAAAGTCATCATGTTTATTATCATCATCATCCTTTTATATTTATTTCATTTCATTATGCAGATGACTTTAAGTGCTCGAGCTTCCACCATTACGCCTTTTTCGGTGCATACATTTTTTATGGGAGGATTTTACACATGTAAAGAATTCTTAAATACAGCACCTGAGTCAAAATCTTATGCATGGGTAATATATTGCTCTTTGAAAGCATGAAATGCAGGCGGATATCTTAAAATAATCGTAGCAGTCTAACCTTCCAGAAGTTTACTTGTGTGTATTTGTCGCTGGCAAGTAATGAATCGTGGTGAAGCAGAAGCACCTGACTTTTCCCATCCCCATTTGTGTTTTTTTTCTGTTGCTTGCTACTGGGCAAACAAGTGCAAACATATTTTTGTTCTGTTGCTGCAACTGCAAGACGCTTCTGTGCCCGAATAAAATTCATGATCAATATGCTCCAAGCATTCTTTTAATTTTATTTTCCGAGTAGGCATACTTTAGTGATCGAGAGTAATGATAATGGATATCAAAAGTTTTAAACAGAAGCCAACATATTTGTGCTTCTTGATTCTTTTCCAAAGAGAAAGGGTAAACCAGAATGTATTCACGACTACCAGGAAGGGATAAGGTACACATCGAGATTCTCTTTTTTAGAGGCAAAATAATAAACCGTAATCGCCCTNAACCAGAATGTATTCACGACTACCAGGAAGGGATAAGGTACACATCGAGATTCTCTTTTTTAGAGGCAAAATAATAAACCGTAATCGCCCTCTCCTTTCTTGATCCACGTCCAAAAATATGTACTGATGGAGGGATCGACGAGATATAATTTATTATTATCATTAAAGTGCCCTCAAAACCTATGATCCGTGTATTTTACTAAAAATGTGCATACCTATCATTATTACCAGAATGGAGAATAGCGTCAACAAAACCAAGAGCGCCATATAGCATTGCAGGTCCTCATTCTAGATCGTCATTTTATTCTCATCTCATGAGAAATGCCGACCAAGCGTCTTGTTGTTTTGTGGACGCTACCAAAAAATAACACGAAGAATCAGAACAGGAGCATTTTTTGTAGTGACCACGTACGTACATCGCATCGTCGTAAACCGGTTTTGAAAACCTTCCAGTCAATTATTTTCTCAGAGAGAAAGAGAGAAGGAGAGCGAAAAGCAATATGTAACATCCCAGTACATGACAGGAGCAGAAGCAGAGCAGTGAAGATTATAAATATTCATAAAGTATTATTATTATCCATTTTATATGCATATTGGATAGTTTATCTACTCGTTCTGACGGTACAGCTTTGGCCTGGGTGAACTATTCCACCTTATTCACGATCAGTGCTGTCAAGTGGGCAAGGCCAACATGAAAACGCTCAAGAGAAAAGATGCAACATGTGTTTTATGTGTCTTGAGACAACCAAAGATGAGCTCAGTCACTGACAATGGTGGCGATCAGAAAAAAATAAGACAGTAGCAAAGGTGCCTTCTTTTTCTTCACTCTAAATGTAAGCAACAAAGATATAAAAATATGTATCTTTGAATGCTTTGAGGTGGTTTAAGGGAAAAATGATGTGAGCATACTGGTTTGTAGAGCAGCCGAATAGATATATATGGACTGTTTTGGCTATGTATTTTTATATAACATTTCAATAAGTTTCTTTCTTCGTGATATTTTTTTGTATACACCCTGTTTTAGGACTGTCGATTTTTTATAAGAACAAGACAAATAAAAAAGTGCACTTCATTGTCCAGAAGCAATTCACATAGAGAAAGAGAAAACTGTAGAGAAAAGTTATCAGACTTTTTATGGCAGTTTTTTACGTCATGTTCATACTGGTGTCATATATTGTTATACAATGCGATTCTCTTTTAGTGCCATTATTGGTTTTCTGGATACTCCCTACGAAATGCAGAAGCTTTTGGTGCATAAAAGATTTGAAAATAAAGCTTGAGTGGTGAGCACCTTGTTTTCGGTATTATATTCCTAAATTGGACGCTTTTAATAGTAATAAGAAGAAAAAAAGAGGAACATTATTATACGACAGGCGGATGGAATCCTTTCTCTCATGTTCTTAAGACCGCAGCAGTCATAAAAACTATCTTGGGCTTGTGTCTGACCATTGTGTTTTGTGGGATTTACCTTGCTACCTAACCGTGTTAATGACATGAATAGATTATGGTGATTTTGATGATACAGTTTCAAAGGTAAACCAGAATATACACTGGATATTTTACTGATAGATGCACCATATATAGTTTTCGTTGAGATAGCTATAACCTTTAGACAAGCAAAATTAATAGCGATAAAAATCAATAAGGTTATGTCGAACATTGGGTTCGTTCGTGAACCGTAAGTTGTAAGTAAGGAACATTGGTCACTGCAACTGTTGATCATAAGTTGTCTGCCAAGCACAGAAACATCGACAAAAAGCTCTTGTTTCATGGAGTTAACCTTTTCTTCAGGGAAAATTCAAGTGGCATTATTTTCTAAGCGCATACCAACATGGGTCGGTAGCTAGAAGTAAAGATGTGAAGAATCGTCAAGCGCAAAATTACTTTTAAATTTTGTCTTTCATGCATTGGCTTTTCTAACACATTACATGTTGCAGGAAATCGTCACGTTAATTAAAGCGTACAACGAAAAAATAAATTCAACCACAAAATCCTTTTACTTTCTTCGACAACTCCTGCTGGACACTTAAAATAAAACATGTATGCATAACTAATCAGATAAGAGTGAAAAACTACAACATAAACAAGACCAGAGGCTTTTGTTTCATCAAGTATCTAGCAACTATATACTGTCAGTTTTATTATATTAGAAAAACTGGAGACATCTCGAGAAGTGACAACGTTTAAACATGCGCAAAGTCACAAAAGCTTCTTATAACTTTATAAAAAAAAGCTTTTAGAAAGTTGACATTTTTACTCCTTCCCCTGTTATATAGTGCAACATAGTAAAAATTTCGCCTCATTATTAGACTTCTGATAATCTTATCAACGTTCTTAAACTGGAAACAAGCTACTTTATTTGTTCAGTCTGGCCCTAGTGCTACTCTACTCGTCTGACCTAGAAGCCCTGCAGTCGGTAACAGTCACACAGAAACGCGTTTTTGGTGCTGGGACGTTTAAAATTCTTTTGCGATGTTCTTTTTTTCTCCAGTTCCTAAAAAAATCTAATCCTAACTGATGATGATGATCTTCTTGTGTTTCATGGAAGTTTCTTGATAAATCGTACCGTACGAAAATCCCAGGTGCGCACGGATTTTTTTATATTCGTTATACTCCCTGGAGCTCATTTACTCCTTTTTGGTTGTCCTCATGACACGATCCACCATGCATAGAAATGTATTTTTCTCTCATCCTGGACAAAATGCAAGATAGTCAAATTACTGCATTTTTACACGCTTCAAACGGAGTAAACTAGATACCATATTTAATAGGATGACCAAAGAGGTCAACCGAGTAGCAAGTTTATAGTGCGTAAGTAACTAAAATTACTGTAGCTTGTATGTCCAGAAGCTGCTTCTGTTGCCTGATGTATTTTCTAACAAAAAAAAACATCAGAAGCCACGAAGTCGAACCGGTAAAGTCGTGATCCTCATTTCCACATTTTGCTTCTCCTGTCGATTACTTTGTGGCCAAGAGTGGTATTTGAATTTGGTTTTTTCTCTCTGTCGTGATCTTCTTCTGAAGATGATGATGTGGTAATAATGGTACTTTTTTGGGGAGAACATACAACCCTGCATGGTCAACGTTAATCCGATGATGATAAGGAAGGAAGTTAAAGACGAAGTTTTAAACAAGGTAATGATAATATCATGATATACCACACCATCATCATCATATAATAAACCACAAAGAAAATCTACTCATTTTTTTTATTCATCATCATTCTCATCGCCATTTTTCCACTTTGGAGTAATCAAGTGACCACGAACACGAACTACTACTTTTTTCCTCTCTCTCAGCTTTCCAAAGAAAACTTGCTCCTTGACCACCAGCAGCAACATGGTAGCAAAGCAACCATATTTGAGAGCAACGGTCATTTTTCATACAATTCGAAGAGGAAGTTGCTCGCTCAAAGACGTGGTTTGGGGTGTTAACAGGGCAAAAATCTAAACGGAAAGGGTGACTACTAGACTCAGGCTCATATGTGGTCGGTCACGACTTACATATATGCACAGTAGTAGTTTGCGCAGATAGAAAAATTGTTTCAAGCAAAGATTATAAAGTTGGTTACAAAAAAAAAGATCTGCCATCACCGGCCGGATGACCCAATCTTCCTTCTCAAACATGCTATCTATTTTTTCCATAATGTACTGGTTATTTTCATTCCTAGAGGAAACTACATGTTATTTTGTATGCATGTAACACTATCATTTCATGAGATGAAAACACACAATGCAACTTGTTCTAGACATATTTTTAACTGGTTTGCTCAAGAGAAAATAACTAAAGTAATGAATGATTGTGAAAGGAAGCATATTGGGAATTGTTCCAAAACAAGAATACGCCGAGAGAGGCAGAGAGAGAGAGAGGGAGAAGTAAGAAAAGGTAGCAAAAATGAAAGAAGAAACAGAAGGAATATTATAATGACATGATTGGGGTATGGTGCACGCAGTAATTTCATTATCGTGTCTATATGATGAGGTGATGTGCGTGCCCCAGACAATTTTCAATTTTTATTGAGTCTTCCTTCCTCGTAAAAAAGCATTTTATTCGAACATGTCCGTCTTATTAAAGCCAGGAGAGGGTATTTTATAATAAGCGTAGGGTGCTTTTTGGGTGCACAACTGTAAAGAAGAAACTGTTCTCGTCCAAGGTATTTGGACTATTTCTCGCTACGCATTCTGTCGATGAGCATATGGCGGACAGGCTGGTGACTGGTATTGTTTAGAATACGCACAGCAGAAGTGACAAACGACAGTCTTACATAGAGTCTTGGATTTTTTAAATGAAACTTTAATTGGGTCGTTATTATGCAACGTAGACAAGCATTGTTTTAATGACAAAAAGTAAACGGTAGAAATGGCTCAGAAAATATGCTGGCATGGCCGTGTTTGTATGCGCAAGTGAAAGCCAAAGGGGGTTGGGAAGCAAAGGGTTGTAGATTTTATAAAGTATGTAAACTCAGTAGTCCGTTAAATTTCAGCATGACATGTCATAAAATTATTTAGGAATCTTCCGGGAAGGATACCCTTTTGAGGATTATCTTCGTAGAAGTAGCTACCGTCTTTAATCACGGGCTTTGTTGTGATTCCATTAAAATTTTAGAGTGACTACCAAATATATGTGTACACAGAAATCGTTAAAATGGTCTCGAACATCAGGTAGATATCAATCATGTTTATCTCCCCCTTTACAGTTTGCCTCTTGGTGCTTTATATCTTGTTGCCCTTTTTGGTCACACCACCAAAGATGAGTACAAGATGCAATAATGTAAAGATAATCACCACACCCAATATACACATAATAATCATTATTCAAAAATGGATGATTTAATGGCCTATGGTTTAACTGTCAACTAGATTAAATCTACAAAACAGACCAATAAGCCACCCTTCTTAGATTATTACTTAGAATTTCATAGCAATAATGTTCTACTAAGTTTTAAAACCTTGGTTCGAGGTTTAGCTATATAAGACGTTCCGATAGTTTGGTAGTTATTATGGCCATGCCCAGGCGAATAATGACCCTTTCGTCATCTGTACTTTCATTGTTCCAAGCATGAGTAATTTTCTGCATTATGATAAGTACAGATTGATCGGTTGATTTAGTGTAATGGCCATTTATTCTTTATGATTATGCAAATGTTCTTAGCTTCATGATCTAATGACGGTATTGCTCAAAGGCAGTAGCAGTAGCAAATCTACCACTGCCTAATCTGTCCGGGAGTAATCATCACATCCCCAAAAATGTTCAAGCCAAGTCAATCAAAATCATGAGCTTTCCCTTGCTTGGTGTTGTTGCTTTGCTATCGAAGAATGCCCATATATTACATAATGTTTCTTGAATATGTACCCCGAGTTGTAAAGGGCTAGACAATTATAAACATGTGAACTTTCCGATTTCATGTCAAAAGCGGAATCGTCTTTGGCATCGTTATTGTCTGTTGATTAAAAAACTTGGATTGCTTAGTACTCCGAGTTGTAAATGGCTAGACAATTATAAACATGTGAACTTTCCGATTTCATGTCAAAAGCGGAATCGTCTTTGGCATCGTTATTGTCTGTTGATTAAAAAACTTGGATTGCTTTTTTTGGTAAAGTACAGGTGTATTAACTGGCTTAGTATTCAATATCATGGTTCATATGTTCATATGTGTGTTTTATATAAATGGACCACCCATTTATCAGATGATGGAATAGCCTCAGCTTCATCTCCCTCTCTTTTCGTGATGGCGATCACGTCGTCGTTGTAATTTCATACAAATAAAAAATGGTAATCCGTAACAATAGAAGGTCTGTTTAATGGAAAAACTATTATTTAGAGTTCATCGGAAGACTAAATTCGAGATCCCATATTGACCGATAAAATTAATGAGAATCCCACGGTATATTGAATGTAATCCTACTCTGCACAGTTCTATTTAGTAGTAAGATACCAGTCTGAAGATTACATAACATACGTGATCATAGAATTAATGGGAAAGGAAAGATTTTTTTTTATCGAATGATTGTCGATAACATGTCAAAGCTATTTAAAACAGAAGTCATACAAACCTGTGTGAAGGAAGAGATGATTTTTCAAGTTGGTGTGCTTACTGAATCCTCGCTTACACACAGGACACCTAAACGGCCACGTCCCTGAGTGAACGTAACCGTGGCTTTTGAGGTCACCAGGGGTAGGAAACGTCATTCGAGCAAATTTCACACTTGTGGGGTTTTTCCTGTAAAGAAGAAAGAAACAATTGTTCATACGGGTCTTTAAACTACGTGATGCTCGAATCATGAACAGAACGCATCACTCAATAAAATTAATTATCATTCTAATTTGAAAGCGGTGCAGTGCGGCATGTATTAGTAAGTTGTTTTGTTGCTGAAAATAACAATTTGATAAAGTTGCCGCATAAGATCAACTTAAACATTTCACCAGTTCAATAAAAAACACGAAAAACGTCTGAGAGTAAGTACTTTGCCAACCGATAAAATTGATATTTATGAGACGAAAGCGATCGGGGAATGGCCCAAAGGGACAATACATTGTTTTTCTTCCATAATAATTACATTCATTAATGTCATTGTTATTACCTTGCCTGTTTCTCTGAACAGATATTGTAAAAATACTTTGGATTTTTATGCCACCACCAATAAGTCGCTCTTTTGGCTGCTGGTCATACTTAAAGTTTTTTTTTCTTTCATGAAAATAAAATGCTACTAAAACAATAACATTCTTTTTTACCCCTAACAGGTAAAAGTCTCGCACAATCAAAACTGGCCAGTGATGGTGATCGTCATTTTTTTTTGCAATTTTGATAGAGCTGCCGGGGAAAATTAAGAGATGAAAGTGGGCAATTAACAGCGGAATGGAATGTGACCAGTCAGTCAACCTGTTTCATATCAGA
>VICI01003929.1:0-12029 GCA_019593645.1 Akabosia matsudoensis
TTATGCACAATATTTAAAACACTATTTGAGCTTACTTGTTGGAGGCAGTGGAGTAGACTGAGGATCCACCAAGGTTTCTTCCTTCGTCCGCTTGAATAAGTTGACCAGCGGAATTCTTCCGTTCGCCCGCTCCCACTCTGTGAAGACAAAGAAAAAAATAGTTTTTTAAATTAACTATTTCAAAAGATCAAGTTGTGATAACCTCAACATTTACCTGATTCTGGTATCATTTCAAAAACATCGGTGAGGTGACTCGGTACTTCCAATCTCCCATAAAAGGGTTCTAAATCCTTGAGGCCTTTTAAATCCATGAGGTCTGGGTAATCCTCGAGGTCAATTGAATCCTGGAGGGCTGGTAAATTCAGGATGTCTGGTAAAGGCTGGAGGTCTGGGCAATCCTGGAGGTCTGGTAAATCCGGGAGGTCTGGAAAATCCCGAAGGGGTGAATTCCGGAGCTCTAGTAATTTCTCAAGGTCATCCATTTTGTCGTTTATTTCTTACCCTCCCAATCCTGTCGGAGTTTAACTTCCGGCGAAGGGGCGACTTTCTGAAAATAAATGATAAAATGCTCACTGATCTCGTAGAACAAACAAAAAAATTTTAAATTTTTATTTTTCCTTTTTAAAATTAAAAACAACGGTACGACCAAAATTTGTTCTAACTTGACAACAATACCTGTTCACCTGACCCTCTGTTTTATTTTTTTATTTTTTCACCTTTTATTACAATTTTTTAGGCAAATTAATTAATTAATTAGTTATGACAACATTAGATCACTTCGCGTTGTTTAAAAATAACTTGTCGCCCTTCAAAATGAGAAATGGTCAACTCAACTTATTTCAGAAAATGGTCCACTTTGAAAAGCAAAGCAGGCCTCAAGTTGCACATCCAGTGTGCGCCATACCGCTATTCATGGCCATTTTGCAGCTAGTTATGGCGGCGCTACTTATGGCTGTTTGACCGCTAGTTATGTGCGGTTAAGATTTTAAAATCCAATTTGATCAAGAAAAAACAATTGACCACTTCTTAGGCTATTTTCGTTAAAAACAGTAATTTCTAAGTATTAATTAGAAAAAAATTATCATAAAATTCCATCGTCAATCGTCAGATTTTGGAGATAAACCATTTCGAAGGTCTGGACCGCCATAACTAGCGGTTGTACAATTTGTAATTAGAAATTTAAACAAACTATAGGAAACATCCGTAACTAGCGGTGAAAGCAGCCATAACTAGCGGTGAAAGCAGCCATAACTAGCGATGAAAGCAGCCATAACTAGCTGTCCGACAGCCATAGCTAGCGGTCTGGCGCACACTGATATCGGTCCACTTGGTCACTTGACCAGCGGATGGTTGGTAGACTGGTCGACGGCGTTGATATGCTTTCATCTTTATAATTTGCGCCAAATAAGTTTGACATTCTCGCCATAAGAAATACATGGAAAACCGTGTCAAAGTTACGTGGACGTGACGCAGGGAGTACTCGTCGTCGATGGCCAGGTGTACAAAATTTTTTAGCTGATCGGCAGACAAATTTGGTGAGCAAGTGTCAACCAGATAACTAGCAAATTATATGACCGGATCAGGTCGTCATAAACAAAGTCTCATGCACGTATTTTTTCAAACTTTTTTTTTCGTCAGAACCGCGAATTTGTTTGGACGAGAGGATTTTAAAAGTTTATTTTACTGTGACATCGTCAGTTGTTTACAAATCGACGAATTTATCTTACCTTAACGTTTGGTTCAAGTAAAAAGCCTCCAGAAGTCTTGATAAACAACTGTTTTCGGGTGACATTTTCTGAGCATTGACGCACAGCAGGTGTCACCGGACGCCGAGTATTTTGAGAAGCAGAGGAAGGGATAAAAAGAGAGGTTTTTCAAGCGGGGTTCAGTCAACGTCGCAATCAAGGGGCTCGCTTCAGGATTGAGATTAAATAGTGACGCCATAAGAACGACAAAATCATGTATTACATGATAGGTTTATCCGGTAAGTTGTTTCACAGTCTTATCTCAATTCCAAAATTAATTATAATTGTTTCAGTTATTATTTAGTAATTTTATATTAAATGTTTTAGTATTTTTTGCATTTAGTACATATTTCATAAAAAAATTAAAGGTTTACAAGTATCAGATAATAATTATCATATTTAAAAGTCAAATTGTTGTCATTTCAGCGCCTGCCCAGCCAGGAGTGGAGGAGCGTCTAATCCTAAGCGAATTACCATCTTCATCAACTATGGAAACTGACGTTTTTAAAGTCGTCGTCGATGCCAATAGCAACGATGCGCCAAGGGCGGCTGGTGTTGTTCCGAATGAAGCTGGGTCCGACGCTGCCGGTCCGCTGGAAAATAATCGTCAACCCGTCGCTGCTGCTGCTGCTGCGTCTTCATCCCGAGCTCAATCGGTGGAGGAAACCGGGCCAATAAACGTCTCTATTCGTCCCTGCTGCAGCCCGGTCCAAGATGCCATTTCCCGGATGCCGGTAAACATCGGACGAACTTCTCGTAGCAAGGTTAGCATTCACGACATTAATAACTGTCGTAAAACTTATAAATGTTCAAAAATTTTAAACTTAATACGTCTTTATTTAATGAAATGAAATTAACTTTAAAATGAAATTTCATTCGATGCCCCAGGTGACAAGCCGCCAGCGGACTCGCAAGCCTAAAGATCGAAGCTTTCCTTGTTACGTGTGTGACGCCAAGTTTGCGCAGAGTGCGAATGTGGTCACTCATATCAGAGTCAAGCATCCAGGGAACAATCGGTACATCTGTTTCTACTGCAGCAACAACTTTGCGACCATCGTCGAGCTTCGAAGCCATAAGAAAACGTGTGACTTGTTTCGCCAAAATCGCCCTCTTGCACAACGAAAGAGGGGGGAACCCCTTCGGGTGGATAACTCCGCTGGAACTTCAACCGGACAGAGTTAAACAAGTAAACGTGCTCAAATTTGAATACACTTGTTTTTTGTAATGCCTCGTTACATTAATAAATTTGTATACAATTTAATTATGTTTTGGCTTGATTCAATAGTAGCATGGACCAAATGTATTGCTGGAAAGTTTACTAATCAAATATGCAAATGGGTTTCGCTAACACATACGTTTTAATTGAAAATTTTAACTGTCGGGCATGCGATTTTACTTCGCCTGCCTCTGGAATTGTTTATATGACTGGACTAGTATAGGCGTTGCAGACTTCACTTTATTCGTAGGACTGTCCCCTATGTTCACCCTAAATTCGACAAAGAAGGGGACGCCCCTTAGTTTCTGGTCGCAATTTTCAGAAAATTTGGATTTATTCTACCAAATCTGCGGAAAACAGCAAAGGTAAGCAAACTAGCGATAAATAGGCATTTGAATGGGATAAATTTACAATTGTCAAGTCATTTTTGGGATCCATCATGCAAAAATTTACTCGAAAAGCTTAGATTTAACCGAAAGGAATGTCCATAATTTTGTGTCACCTTCATGGCCCACAAGTGTCCCCTTAAATGACCAAGAATACCTTGCATGCCTATACCAGTATGAGATTCGATATTTTCAAAGAAATTTATAAGTAAGAAAAGCTGTAAAGCCGCATTTATAATGACGAAGCTGTATAGTAAAAGCAGAAAAAGAAATGAAAAGAAGCTTAAAAACGCGACAAAAAGGAAAGATAACGGAAAAAAGCTTTGAAAAGGGCAATAGATTTCATTTATAGGGAGGGTGTCGGCTTTACAGAATTTCATAAAAGAAAGTTTCATGAAGAAATTAGAGTGAAAGTGGAGAAAGCATCAAGTGTGGCAGACTTTTTACTGGCCCGACGTTTAGTCTCAGACAAACGTTCTATTCAGGATCAAATTTGTAACAACATGAAAAATATTATTGATACTAGTTTTTTCAATTGCTGTTAAAGATAATATGGCGCAATTAGGCTTTAATATGTTAAACATCATAAAATAATGTAAATATCAAAGAGTCATAATAATTGGGCAGTCATGTCACTACTTCTCCGTCCATCCTTCCTATTCATTAGCATAAGTATGCGCCCAATTTTGTGATGATGGATGAGCGGTTCTCGAATGTTCGGCTTTCGTCCTTCACAAAATTGCCCTGGTTAGTTTTCGTTTTCTTCAATTATGTAAGTGGTTGGCTACAGCAGACTGACTAACAACAATTATGTTGGGCTAGAGCCGGCTAACAACAATTTATGATGAGTTGGGCTAATTGAAATGCCTTGCCGTGTCCATCCGCTGTTGCAATCAATTTTTTTTTGTATGGGCTGCATTTAGTGCAGTTTGTTGTTATCATCATGGCGAGGACTACTCCTCACCGACATTCTGTTAAATGGGATGCATCCGGATGGATTACTCATTAATTTCGTTGATGTTTCAAGCGGGCATATTCGGTCAAGCCTTTTTGTTTGTACATACGAAAGGTCATGACCAGAGTAGGCTATTTTAGGAGACAAAAAAGAAATTGAAATATGGTATACAAGGAAAAAAAGGCAAAATATGATATTTTTGTCAAAATATTGCTTCTCAAAGCCGTTTTGAATAGTTTTTGCAAGTAAAATTGCCTAGTATTTATAGTAATTTGATATAATCAGCAAACATGTAAGAAAAACAGAAAAGGTACTCGAGAAATAATACCTTGTCACCGAGTATCGATGTTTCTTGACGAACTTCTGTAGGATTATGCGTGAAAAATCTGATTTTTTTTGCCGTTTTCTTGAATTTCATAGAAAAGGAGACAATTTTGCTCAAATAAGATTAAAATTATGAAAAATATGAATTATGAGACGAAATTATCGAAATATTAGGCTCTGATTTAGTTCATTTTATTTCTTTTCACTTGAATCCGCAATGTTTTTCACGACTTCACTCAGGAAAAATATAAAATTTTCATAGAAAAAGCCTCCCTGGTCATCACGACTCGCGGTGCCGTATCATCCTCGGTTTCCTAAATGTTGTTCATTCCATCCGTCCGTTAGATAATCGATCTTTGATTAAAAGGATTTAGCCGTTCTAATGCAAGTCTCGTGTGTTCGGACGGAAGCAATTTTCCCGTATAATGAGTATGTCAATATTAACACAGCAATAACTATCTTTGCTCAATTTCTAACTTGGCAATCATCTTTACCTACGACAACAACAGCGAGTTGTTCATGTCATGCCTTTGTCCTGTCACAAAATAGCTATGATTGCAAATTACGTAATGTACACACGGTAAATAATAACATCGCTAAATGCTCCCAAGTTCGCACGCATTCCGGCGTACATACGTCCCGCTTGACATCAAATCGTCTTCGTTGCAATTGACGACGGGAGGAAGTAGGTTCAAAGTCTTACTGCTTAGGAAAAAATCTTCAAGTTTTGCTACATCTTTTATCCTTTTTGTAGAATGTCCAAATTACCCTCATATTTGGCAATGGACATGGGTCTAAGACCGACAGACATTCAACGCAGCACCATTACTAAAGTGTTGTCACCTAGAAATCCCAAAGATCCGCACCCTTTCCTGGACCAATCCCATCCAGAAGAGAATGCTCCCCCAAAAGAATGTTTCTGCAAAAGCATTTCTTCAGTTTTCCGGCTGTCCTCTATCATTGGCCTAAACGTTGCAGTCCAAAGTCACCATTACTGCAGAGCTCATCATCATGGCTCTTACCCTGGAAGCCTCCGGCCTTTAAAATCGGCAAAACTGACGTCATTTCAGTCTGTTACCAACATGGCATTCATTGTCATGTACATTTACGTATCGTCCTGGGTCTATCTCTACGTTGGCACTCACATCGGGATATTCTTCAAGGGCGTCGACTACTACACCCTTCTTGTGGACGTTGTCGCCAGCTTCCTTGAAGCATTGGTTCTTCTGCTTCACGCGCGATTCAAGGGGTCCGCTTTGGTTGTCGCGGTCAACAAACTGAAGCAGATTTTTCAACGTCTTGGTGAGCCGGTAGTTGCCCCGTCTCTCAAAAAGTTGTCCGTTTTCCTGGTCACCTTTATTCTGATCAGTTGCAGCGTCTACGCCTGTTTGTTTCTCTCAATTATATTTGTAATAACGTTTTCCCACGTTCACCAAGACTTCGTCACGATCTCGTTCATGCTGGAGAAGCTAGGTCACGTTATGCTACCGTTGTACACTCAAACGCTAGTCGCCATGTTTGTCGCATTGACTCAAGTTATTTGTCAGCTTTACGACTGCCTCGCCTCCAAGCTCGAGAAGGCTTTAAAGTTTGACATTTACCACCCGCAACACACCGTTCAAGGGAGTCCGTACATCACTGAGAAAGCCAGGGGCAACCTGAGACGACGTCAGTCGGACGAAATAGAAGCGTGCAGGGTTTTCTATCAAGAGCTTGGAGAAAGCGTCGACTTGGTTAGTGACTATTTCGGGGGGAGCATGTTGGTCATCTGCGGCCGGGCTTTGCTCTCAATCACTGCAGCCGTTTACACGATTATTTTATTCAGAGCGGACACATCTGTATCGGAGGAAAAGGACGCGACTGTCTTTTTCGTCATGTGGTTTTTCCACTTGTTTTTCGCATTTTTCAGCATGGGCGGCTTGTTAATTAGTGGCCAGCAGGTTATTAGCAAGGTAGCTGTACTTCCACAGCAAATTATTATACAGCTGTCGCGTTGTTCCTTCCTAATTTTAATTACGATTGTAGGGTCAGTCCCTTTCAAAGGTCCTGCAATGCACTGGACTTGGCCATTTGGACAACGAGTCACAGTTCCAGGTAAGTATAAAGCTTAAGATTTTTGTTTTTTTAAACCATTTTGTAAACTTACTTTGCCAGC
This sequence comes from Akabosia matsudoensis, assembly GCA_019593645.1. NCBI lineage: Eukaryota > Metazoa > Arthropoda > Collembola > Entomobryomorpha > Paronellidae > Akabosia > Akabosia matsudoensis. The sequence continues at coordinate 6,782 of VICI01003929.1, forward strand.
CAAATGTCTTTGAGATTATCGTAGTTGGCTTTGTGGGGTGTTCACAAGAAACCCCAGCGGAATCTACAGCTCGAGTTCATGTTTGAATTGAATTTCACTTATGAATATACGCGTATGGGCTGTTCATAAGTGGAATTGAGCTCACACATGAAGTCGAGCTCACACATGAATTCGAGCTGTAGAATCCACTGGGGTTTGTTTCGTGTAAACACCCCCCACAACGCCAACTACGATAATCTCAAGGACATTCGGCGGATACGGTAATGCTCTTAACGTTTTTTGTTAATTCACCCGGACAGATTGGTCTGTTTTTACAAACGGTTTATGGAAGTCCTCCGGAGGTCTCTGCATGTTTCATCACCAGAATTAGCATGGCTGTTGTCGCATCCGCATGTGGAAACATAATTACATATATCCTTGTTCTTGTTCAATTTCGATGGTCTGGCTCTTCAAAATAAAGCAAAAATTTTCTCATTTGAACTATATTGAAAAAGGTATACATTAGTATGAATACCGCATGAACTGTGAGTGCATTGACAAATTTCCTTAGCATCATTTTTTCATCCACGCCGAAATAATCTCTTTGTCACTCTGAAATGACGTTTTCTTTTTTTAATTATCGCCTTTGTTTCCCGCTGATAACGGCGTGCTCAGTTTCCTCAGCTACATTCAGCTTGCAATCTGCAGATCACGCCAAAAAGCTACACTCTCTCAACCAAAAGTTAGCAAATTTGATACACCAGGCAACTGTGCATCGTGTAATATGATACCTTAATGACAATTCAAGTTTCTTTGAACCAATGACTTATTTGTACTGTTTGTGTGCAAAAAAACACAAGCGATGAACTGCAACAACAGGCCAAACGACGCTATCATTTTTTCCATTACTCTGTAATTACCTTTAAAATGCAGTTAAATTTGGATTTAAAATATCAAATTTCCCTTTAAAAGAAATTTTGTATGAGATTCAATGAAAATGCTCCAGAAAGAGAACAAGACGCTGCTGCTGCTGCAGGTGTCAAGCCATAAACCAAGCAACAACTCGTCTGTTTATTTTCACGCAACAAAAATGCTTTCCCTATATTCTATTTTCCTTTCAGCACAAGCTCAAAATTAGATCTCGTCAAGTTTTCCAGGAAGTTGGAGGAATTTTTTTGTTTACATAACAAAGTGCGACCTTTCATGAACAAGACGAGCTTCAAAATCGTCCAACTCCAAAAACGCCATTTTAGTACACGTCGACTTTTTATAAATTTGTGTACAAGTCAAGTGTAGCGTTTAGAAGGTAGCAGGTTGGTAGTCCCAGTTTTAGAATTAATGACGAGTAAAGTACTGTACATAAGTCAACTTGTCAAATATATAAAATTTTGCCAAGTGTACTTTTTTATATTTTAAAGGAAGAGAAGCCGGTGGTGGCGCATGCCTTCTACTCTTGTCACTCCAAATTTCATAGACCCACATCAAAGCTATTCACTTGAAGCAGTCCACGCCGTCGTCAATCATCAAAAAAAATATTGTTCCTCGGATCGCGTTCGAGAAAAAAAAGACAGCTTTTTTTGAACTTTTACTTTTTCCAGTGAAATTTGAGTAGCTACTCGCCTGATTCTCAACATTATGGTAAGCATATTGTTGGTAAGTGGAGATTATTGTTGTTACCCCTAATTAATATCCAAATTATTCCAAATGCTTTCGGTTTTATGGCGTATGGCATGAGAGCAATTAGCGTTTTAATGCATGGGTAATTTAGGAAATAACACTTCTCACTTAAAAAATGAAGAGCAAGTGCCACGTCGACGGGTTGGCTATTCCCAGTTGCCAAGCCGTGACATTTCTTGACTTGCCAGTGCACACATATTTTATACGGGCGACGACGGGTTTGCTGGGAAATATTTTTTTTAATTGATAAGTAGGACAGATGGCAGCACAAATGTATTTCTTCCAGGAATGGGTACATCATCTCTTCGATGATATCCAAGAGCGTCAGGTAGACTAACTGTCGTGTTGGGTTATTTCAAGACGAGAATCAAGTCTCTTGTGTTATTACCAGAAACGAGATAAAGCTGTTTAAAAAAAAAATATGGTGATAATTTGAATGTCTTTCAGGACACGTATGCGTTCAGAACACGGGACGAAGATTCGTGGCGCCCTACCGGCGCAAGTGGAAGCGGAAGTGAGCACCAACGAGCTATAGCGATTCCACGGCGACCCAAGCGATGGTACCACCTGCGGTCGTACGACCAGCGGTTCATGTCCTTCCTCGAGGCGGAGGAGACGAACCAAGAGTCTGACGACTTGGCTCACGACTTTGTCGGTACTGTGGTTCGGGGGCGATATGAGCTTTTGGGGAAACTCGGCGCTGGATCCTTTGGCACTGTAAGAAAAAACCCGTTCGCGACATACTCTCCACCTTTTTCTTATTTTTTAATGACTGGCAATATTTTTGCCGGGTTGTGATAATTTTTCCTTTGACATGTTCTTTAATGCTGGCGTGTCCTCGCAGGTGTTCAAGGTCAAAGATCTTTGGACAAAAAAATTCAAAGCGCTAAAAATTTGTAGGAATGAGCTCTACGCTAAAGTTGAAGTTAAGAGCGAAGCCTCCGTTTTGAGCAAGTTGAAAAAGCTTGGGGATGTTGATAGAAACAATATTGGTAGCTAACAATGAAATAAACACAATTTTGACACTCTTTTTTGCTTTTTCAAAAGGTTGCTAAGATTCTAAAATATTGTTTGTTTCTTTTTTTACATGAACTTTTTAATGCAGTTCGTTTGTACAGCAACTTTAGTTGCGCTGGTCGGGAATGTCTGATAACCGAGTATCTGCCAATGTCGTTGAGTCAGTATCTGAACGACTACCATCCTGACGGAATGCCGATTGAGTACGTCACCCGGATCGCGTACAATATTATTGTTGGAATGATGTTTCTGGAGGAAAACAGTATCGTCCATTGTGACCTCAAGCCGCAGAATATCATGATGAAGGACTTGCGCACTCTGGACATCAAAATAATTGACTTTGGCAGTGTTGAATCTTGTGAAAGTGTGGTAAGGGAAATAATACTCGTGACCTCTAGCATAAGCTTGTTCAGTTAATTGTACTAACGGCTGCGAGCCGATCTTATGCCGTTCCAAAGCGATTTTGAATGTAGAGTTCGGCAGTGGTGCATTTAAATGGGAATGCATATGAGGCAAACTTTGCCAATAGAAGGGGATATTGCTAATTGCGATGACTCAAAGGGCTAATTAGAAAAAAAAATTAAATACAGTCAAACCCTTCTATAAAAGGCAGCCCTATAAAAGAATCTGTCTAATACAGGTATCATTTCTGCCGCCCAACCTGTATTTATCCCATGTATTTTCCCAACTCTATAAGAGACATGCTGTAGTAAAGGCAAATTTTTTATCGCCCTTGGATGCCTTTTATAGACAGGTTTGATTGTATTCTAAATCCACGTATCATATATTACATACCTACGCATGTCTGAGTCATGCTAGAACATGCTTGTATAGAGATTTTATTATGTCCCCAGGAATAAGGGATATGTCGTATAAACAACGAGAAGATCTACTCTATATTCGTTTTTATCTGACAAATATGCCAAAATAGAATTGCAAAAGTAGCACAATTAAATTCTCGCTGCTTTTACATTTACGCTTTGGCATATTTCTCAGAGAAAAACGAATGGAGAACAGATTTTCTCTATCCTTTTTTATTCGACATATCCCTCTTTCCTAGGGACAGTCATATATATTTAAATTTTTGGAAACACGTGATATGCAAGATATTTCTTTGTCATTGTGAAATAACAGCCAGAAATTCGTTAATCTACCTCCGCGGTGATATTTGCAACGGTACATTATTACTGCCGAGCTCTACATTCAAAATCGGCATAGAACGCCATAAGATCGGCTCGAAGCCACCCGTGCAAGTAGGTAACTGATGATTCATTCTGCGATTGATATAGGGACGCATCTTGTACTTTCAAACTCGCCACTACCGGGCGCCCGAGGTTTTGCTTCAGTTCTTGCCTTTGACTGCGGCCGTAGACATGTGGAGCATTGGTTGTATTTTGGCAGAATGCTACATGGGCTATGTTTTGTTCGAAGGGAACTCGGCGGTAATCCAAATTGAATTTTGAAAATTTGCAAGGGACGGTGACTTGATATTTTTCATGCAATTTTTCTTTTTGCTAGGAGGACCAAATGTATCAAATTGTCCAGGCTTTAGGACCTCCACCAGCTTTTATGCTTCGATTTGGTGAAAATGTGTTGAAATATTTCTACGTGGTCACTGAAAATGGAAAGGAGTATTACTACCTTCACGGTCCTTGTCCGAGGCGGATCCCGTTGAAGAACATTCTGAACAAGGAACCCGAAGAAGATCGGGATGAGAAACTCCTGGTCGCTATGATTTCCAATATGCTGGATTACGATGGTCGGAAACGGATGAAAGCGTCCATGCTCAAGAAACACGTAATGTTTCGGGATTTTAATCAGAGAAGCAATTCGGTCGTACGCCGATAGGTTTCAAAATGATCCGGCTTTTTCATCCTAACCCTAATTTGTCCATGGATAGAAAGTAGTATGCACCCAATCGGATTCATGTCATTGATTTTGCAAACAAAAAAAAACATTTACCTGTTTCTTGTTCAGAATTTTGAGAAAAGACTATGTGACTGACCTTAGGAAAAGGGGATACATCGTGTAAAAAAAGGAGACAAGAAAATCTACTCTACATTCGTTTTCATCTGACAAATATGCCCAAGGGCAACTGTAAAAGTAGCAAAATTAGTTCCTCGTTACTTTTACATTTTCTTTTTGGCATATTTGTAAGATAAAACATATTTCGAGGAGATTTTCGCGTTTCCTTTTTTTTAGATACATGACATATCCACTTTTCCTAGGAAGTCACATTTTCTTTTCTGGTTTTCATAGCTGCATCTTTGAGAGAGCAATGAATTCCGGACAGATAGCTCACATTGCTCAAGGTTTCAATTACCAAAGTAACTTAACTGCAAAGACAGTTGTATTTTTACAGTTTTGTAGGAAATCAAGACTAAAAAAATCTTTTTTGCCACTTCGTGGTTAGACATGTTTTTAAGCTCCTTTTAAAGCTATTCTCTCTGTCAGTTTCCCTCTCCGAAAGGCATGTATATTTTTTTGTCTCTATTGTTGAAAAAAGAAATGAAACTGGACAAGAAGGTCAAGGACATTTCTTGTAAGTAAGCGAAGGATCGTTCTTTTGTTATGT